>JAOWBN010031174.1:0-10290 GCA_028565015.1 Pinguicula moranensis | reverse complement strand
GTCAATTTAGTCATCTAGTTGTTCCCTTGCTAATGACTTTTAAGACTAGGGGACTGATTTAGAGTTTGATAAAATTATTGAGTTTCATAATTTGAGTCCCACCAACCCAGATGATCCATAATATAAATATTTAAAAGTCAAGGAACAAAATGATTTTAGTCATCCAGTATACATGAAACTAACAAGAGTCCAATGCTCTCTGTCACATACCTAACAATTTATAGGCGTGGAAAACGTTTCGTAATAAATACAAATAGTACTCAAATAGTAAAATTCTATTTGAGTACTGTGTAGCCATTATTTTGTCTGCAGGGTTGGTTGGAAAATTGAACGTGCCAACCAACCTTTTCCAACAATATTGAAATCAATTTGGAGAGGTCTGCCCAGAAGATGCATTTTTTTGTTCGGTTTGAGAAATATATGGCTAATAAGATAATGCAAAAAGTTCCATCCAATATTGAAAAGACGACGTGAAACTTCTTAACTTTTCCCTTTTCTGCTTACCTTTTCTTCAGTTTGACCTTGATCACTAACGAATGGTCCGGTTCAGTTTCAAGTTTCACTAGCAAGAACATCGAACGATATGTAAGAGAAGTGCAAACAAGGTACTTTATTGTGGAAAAGTGGGTTCCAACAGAACTACATATCCAAAGTTGAACTACAAATCCCAAACCAAAACTTTGAACTACTAACCACATAATCAAAACTTGAACTTCTAACTACAAATCCCAAACTTAAACTTCTAACCACATATCAAAAACTTGAACGGTAGATTCAGTCTACGTTGTTCTTGAGTTGATCATGCTGCAAATATTATTTCGTATTGCATCCATTTTAAAATCATTACGAATATAGTATTCGCCCTGATCGTGAACACCTCCATCATATGCATTTGTGTCATCGGTCACACTTTCAAATCTTCGAAAATCTTCATCTTTGAAGTGTTTTTGCCTGATAAAATTATGAATGGCCATAGTCGACGGTGATGAAGTTTATAATTTACAAGCATGTCATTTAGTAAATGGTAATTACTCTTCCATACTCCCAATGTCCTTTCAATAGATGAACGTAATGACGAATGGGCATGGTTGAAAATCTCACGATCATTATTATACTGGGTCTAAAATCCGACAGATGATATTTTTTCACCTTGATAGGGAGTTAAAAATCCTTAAGTGTTGGGATATCCTGCATCCACCTAATAATATTTTCTTGCAAACATAAAAAATATCACAGAAGTGAATGCAAGCTAAATTCTGAATAAGCATAAAAATATAATTTACATCGGGAGGTTTTGGAAAGCCTTTTCTTGGATCGTTGAATGCATCTAGAAATACTCTTGTATCATGTGCGATTCATTCCCACCTAGCTACAACATATGTAAAACAAAGATCAAAATCATATATAGCCAACACATTTTTTTATGGGTAATAGAAATTAAATTACTCAGAAAATTTTTCTTTACACACTATGGCGAGCATTGGCCCCCTTGTACAAAACAATGTTCCCAAAACACAACAAGCTCAAGGTGGAAGAAATGAGCTAACACAGAGCATAGCCAACACATTTGAGTTGGTACTCCTTTTCTTCCGATATATGGAATTTGTTCATGTGTTGGTAACCTCGCAGGGATGTGCGTACCATCCATAGCACCAATACAATCTTAAATAAAATCACTAAAATGCCGCAAAGATAAGTAAACTTAAACGTATCAAGAAACTTTTGAATAGAATCTAACTGAATGTGTACCTTAAAAAATAAAGATAGTATTTAGAATTATTCCGGATATAAGGATGGATGGCTGAAGCATCTTCGACAGAATGAATCCAATCACCAGCCATCTTGTTGCAAGCTTTCAGTACTCTATAAAAACTTTTGCTTATAGTGAAGCCAAACCTTTGAAAGAACTCTTGAAGTTGACGATTACCCTATCGTATTCCAACAATCATCAAGAATGTAGCAACTTGTTCCTCAACAGTGACACCTCTCATAGCTTTAAGCCCATAGTCATCGATCAATGTCTTGCATAACATAAGAAATTCATGTTTCTCCATTCTCAAATTTTCATAACGACGGTTGGTTTCACAATTTAACATGTCTATCAAATTGCCCAACCACTAAACTTCCTAGTATGACAAGGTACTTCATTGTGGTACATAATATAATAACATGCAGCTGCACTTGCTGCCTGAAAGAGGTTAATAAATGAAGTAGTTTGTATGATACTGTCAACAGATAACAAATCATCGTCTTCTTCGTTGGTTATTGTCACTAGGTAACGAATTTGAACTCATCCTTCTTCAAATAATGTTTATTGTGTTAGAAAACAAACATATAACTCCACACCCCACACCTTAATCCAAAATCCGGGGACAACACCACAGCAAAACCAATCAATTATAGCCAAAAAAAGAAGGAAGAAAAGGCATAAACAAATACGTTGAATAAAACAATCAATAGAAGCAGTCCCTGTTGGAACTCTGATTTTTATGCAAACTCCATAACCTTCTGCCAGCATTTCAAACTCATAGTTCAGAGAAAAAAATTGACTATATATATACACCGCAAGAGTATCAATAGCACAATCTTTATATTCTACAGCATGAATAAAGAAAAGTCATTCTTTGAAATAGTTGTCTGTAAATACTATATTTGTAACTTTTGTAAAGCACATTTTACAAACATTTTTTCATTTTTTTTTATAAAAGCTCCTTATTTTAAAGGACCTTTTGAAAAATTATTTTTGTATAAGCACAAGAACTTGCAAACACCCCCTAAATCTACTACACCTTCCCTATTTCTATTTTGATTAAACAGAAATAAATTACTACTAGAAGACATACCTGCATCTCCAACTTTAGCTCTAGCTCTAGCTCTAGCTCTAGTTCTAACTCCTTCGGCGATAAAACCCCAAGTATTTAAAATTTAGTTTTGTGTAGGATCGAGTCCAACATTTACCGGTTGTTTACCTAATAAATGTCTAGTGAATGTCCCACAACTCCCACCTTAAAAAATATACAAGAATTAAATTTAAATATTAAAATTTTAAATTAAATTTCGAAATTCATTTTTTTAATTTTGAAAAAGAATTCAAAATTTCAATTTGAAACTTAAAAAAAATTCAAAATTTTAAAAAAAAATTGTATCATTTTTGAAGTGGAATTTACTTTGACATAACAGGCACTTCACCCAAACAAAGTAAGATCTTCTTTCCGGATTTGGAAATTTGTCGAAAAATTTCATAAAAATTCGAGAGATGCTCATTTTCTCCAAAGCCCATTCTTGAGTTTGAGACACAGGAGGTTGAAGGGGACGGGATGGACGACCAAAAAAAGAAGATGTTGTTAACGTCTCCTCATCATTTGCCTCTGGAACAGGTAGTGTTGCATTAGATTCCCCCAAACTCAAAATTGATACCTTCCAAAATACTAAAATCAATAATGTCGTCAAAATCTGAGAATGAAGAATTAAGAATATATTTCATCAATGACATCATTGCGGTAGAAAAACAAGATGAAATTTAAAAATTGATAAAGAAACTCACAGGAATAAAGGATTTCAAGAGAGATAATAATTGAGAATATATAGAGAAAATTAGAAATTAGTATGAATGAATGAATGGGGTTAAGGGGTATTGAAATGTATAGAAAAATTTTAAAAAATGTTTTTTTAATATTTTTAAATTTAAAATATATTATTTAGTTAAAAATATAATATTTTTATTATTATTCTATGTTTTGGAAAAAAATATTTATATAATATTTTTTTACTTTTCTACCCGTCCGACCACAGGTTTGGTCCGTTCGAATTTTTATGCTTTTTTTATTATTTTTTTTATTGTATTTTAAAAATAAAAAAATTCTGACAATGACCGACGATCGGACCATCGGTCCAGTTAAGGGGAAAAACCATCGTTCTCGGTCCGCCATTCTGCATAACCCGTGGTCCTGCAAACCGCGGGATCGCCCGACTAGCTGGCCGATCCCAGGCTGGTCCACCGGCCATTTTGCACACCTCTAGACTCAATTCCCCTACCCACGCCCCAACTTATCCCCAATTCCACCCTTGGTTCCATGCACAAGTTAAATGAGTTCAATTTGCATGATGAGATTAAGGTCTGCAATATAGAGAAAATAATTAAAAAAATATTTATTTGAGAATCAATGATAGAATAGTGAGTGAAACATTCTGAAGAAGTTGCTTGAGTATAACTTCATAAATGATTTAGCGCACTAATTTATCACACTAAAAATACACTAATACTTGTCACATAAGATCCAGTGAGCCCGATAGTTTTAAACACAGAAAAATGATTAATCATGCCAATGGACCCACAGTATTAGTGCATTTTTATTGTACTAAAATTAGTGCGCTATATCACTTGAAGGACTTAGTAGTTTAAAAAGTTGGGAAATAAAGTTATCCAAAATAGTTTCTACCCGAAAAAGAATGTGTCTATGCTATCTTATAGCCCAACTTAACTGGGCCGGTCCAGTTTAATATCCATTAACAGCCAGCCTGGTATGGTCCAGGACCAGTTTCCACCGACGATCATCGCCATTGTTCTCCGATCAAACAGGGCAGGGAAGACAAGAAAAATAAGAAAAACAAGGAGTTGGAATATTAGTTGGAGCAGTTTTTTTGTTGGACTTGGATTTAACCTTACTTCTCACTCTTCATTCCCACTATACTACCATATCACGCCACTCCACTCTCACTTCTTCACCGATAGTAAACGCGCAAGTGTATGCTTCTGAAAGAAAATCGAGTTGGAAAACTTGACAATGATGGAAAGGGAGTCGTCCGACGAAGAGGAGGACCGCGAGAACCTGATTGCACAGAATGCCAGGTCCAACGACGTTGTCAAGTCACCCAATCACACCCACCGCTCACCTCTGCATATTAACGATGGTTTCAGGCGACGGCTCTCGGGCACCGCTAGCAGATTCAAAATGAGGTATCTTTTATCGATTTTATTGCTCGCGGTGGTTTTGGTACTCTTATTCACCACCGATTTGAAGAATTTGTTTTCGATGAGCATTCCGAAGATTAATGATATTGGTGGTAGTAATTCTTTTGATTTGAAGAATTTGTTTTCAGTCAAATTTTGTTGAACAAGGAAATTCAAGCAGTTCTATTGTCGTCGCATGCAAATGGGGATTTGGGAGATTTGAATGTGAATTCCACAGATGACGATTTCGCTGGTTGGAGTAGGTGTGGGAAGGTAGGTGGACCAGAAGTTTTCTCGTAGGAGAACGATAGCGTGGAATCCTAGATCAAACAAGTATTTGTTTGCAATTTGTGTCTCAGGGCAGATGTCGAATTATTTGATATGTCTTGAGAAACATATGTTCTTTGCTGCATTGCTTAATAGGATCTATGTTATACCTAGTTCAAAGGTTGACTACGAGTTTCGTAGGGTTCTGGATATTCGGCACATCAATAAATGTTTTTGGAGGAAAGTCGTCGTGACATTTGAGGATTTTGCTGTGATTAAAAAGAATCATTTGCACGTTGACAAGTTCATGTGTTATTTCTCATCTCCTCAACCATGTTTTGTTGATGAAGACCACGTGAAGAAGTTGAAGAATTTAGGCCTTTCTTTGAGTAAGATTGAATACGTTTGGAAGGATGATGTCAAGAATCCAAAGAAGAGGAAGGCCGATGAAATCTTGGCAAAGTTCTCCTCAGAGGATGTTGTCATTGCGATTGGGGATGTGTTAATTGCTGATTTGGAAAGCGAGTGGGTGATGGAGCCGAGAGGTCCTATTGCACACAAATGTAAGATTTTGATCGAACCAAGTAGGCTTATTTGGCTCACGGCTCAGCATTTTATCCAGACATTCTTGGGGAAGGACTTAGCTCTGCATTTTCAGTGCCATGGTTTCTTGAAGTTCTGGTATATATCTTTATTCTTTCTGGTCCTTCCAAGTGTTGGTCAGCATTTGTATGCAGTTTCTAATACATTTTTATGATGACTTTCAGTAACGCACAGCAACCAAGTTGCTTTTACCCGGTTCCTCAAGCTGCAGAGTGCATCAATCGAGTGATTGAAAAGGCTAATACACCAGTGATATATCTTTCTACAGATGCTGCTGAAAGTGAATCTGGTTTACTGCAGTCCCTGTTTCTTCAAATAGCAAGACTGTACCACTTGTGAAAAGACCAGCTCGTAATGCTGCTGAGAAATGGGATGCTTTACTTTACAGACATGGACTCAAAGGCTATTCTCAGGTAAGCTATTGATCTAGGTTCTTCTTCATCATGGTTTTCATTCCATTAGCTACCTCCATATCTTTGTTTGCTTCGGCAAGCGATCTTATCTATTGACTGCCTTATTGGGGCATTGTAAAATGTGAAACTTCACCAGTAAGAACTTGACGATTTTCCAATTTCGCTTTGCTCATAATACTTTTCATCTTGAAGGTTGAAGCCATGCTGGATAAGACCATTTGCGCATTATCTTCTGTCTTTATTGGATCACCGGGATCTACTTTCACAGAGGACATTTTGCGACTGCGCCGAGGATGGGAATCAGCCTCCACGTGAGTATATATGCCGGGGAGAAGTTCCCAATTTTATCGCAGAAGATGAATGAATCCCCTTCAAAGATTCTTGACCTCTGTTTCAAGTTGATCAAAGATGAGTTGATCTCCCGCGTCACCAACGGTTAGATTACACTGCCGAGGAAACTGAAAGAGATCTCTAAGGAGGCGGCATTCTGTTTGAACTGACGGCTCAATTTGTTGTGTAAAAATTAAAAATAGATAGTAAAGAGAATTGTTTGGGTCTGTGGTTGGTGTATCATAAATTTCACTATTATAAGTTAATAAAAATCACTTTCTTACTGATGGTAATTGGTAACTGGTTGGTTTCAATCAATGGCGGATCATGATCTGGGGCTAAAACCGGGATGCGGGGGGCGAAAAAAACAAACTTCAATAAAAATTGCATATTTTCGGGGTGGGAGGGGCGACCGCCCCCTGCCCCTGGTTCCAATGGCATTATGGACTGGTTACTTTTACCGTTTTACTTTTATTTTATCCGATTTTTTTTTTTTTTAGTTAAGATTTATTTTATCCGATTGCTCGTATTCTATCAACTATTTACCTCAATTACCTTTCTTTCTCAGTCTGCATTGAGCTCTACTCTAGTTTGATAGTTCCCCAGCGTAAATTGCCTTGCCGCCGCTCAAGTTACACAGACGCTTTTGGGTTTCTTCTCTCTTTGATTTCTCCCTCAAACACATTCTTGTAAAAACCTTCGTTTTGTGTGTGAAATAATCCGACTGTTGTATCGTTTTTGGACCTAATTTATGCCCTGTTTCTGAAAATCATCAGCGTTCATGATAAATTGTCTTTCGTAATTTCGAAAGAATCGGAACGGAAAGATGAAAGTTAAGGTCGTGGTGTTTCCAATAAGAGGAAGGAACTGGTGTTTCAGTCGATCGATTGACCCGTCAATGCGCGATACCGGTGCTCAATCATCAAACACTCCCTCCACGTTGAAAGGACTCTACAACAGAATATTTTCCTCGTCTTCGTCTCATGAAAATGCCAAGAAGTCGGCCGAAGGATCGAAGCTCGAACTCACCGTTGATTTTATTGCAAACAAGGTACATACTTTCGCATGAAAAAAAAACCTTTGTTTGGTTATTCTGAGTAATACTTGAATGGTTCTGGTTGCGTTTCTTGCTGATGGTACGCGGAAAATCTTTCCTTTTCTTTGCATTAGTCGCTCGTGCCTGGTGTATAACTGATTGTGACGCCTATGGTTCAGATTAATACCGCAACTGAGGTTGATGTGATGAGGGTTCGACGCATGCTGAGTTGTTGACTCTTTAGACATGCCTAACTAGACAGGGCCTTCACCGTGCATTCTCTTTCTCGTTGATAAATACATTTAATATTTGAGCTTAAAGGGCTTGTAAATAACTACCCATACTGTTTCTCTAGGTTTTGTAAATGATTAATGTGACATTCACAGTAACTCTCATACTCGTACTGGGGGCTTCTCATACTCCCTGATGAGCAGCTAGTTAATGAATTTGTTTCTGTGGCTAGGAAATTCTTGCTATGAGATCATTTCTGCATGCTCCTATAGCTAAGTATCTGGGGCCATGAGGTTATTTGTGTATTTATGTGAATTTGGTGGAACACATGTAGATGAATGAAGGTTGGAGTAATCTAGAGAAAGCTCCCCAAGGGACTCTGAAGAATAAGATTCATGGGTAGGTTTCTATAACATGATCATGTTATTGCATTTGTCTATGTAAGTTTTAATTTACCTTGAAGAATAGGAATGCTTAGTGGTTCTTATACGTAGATTGGGGTTGAAGCTGTTGTCACGGGTTAAACCTTCAGAAATCTTCTTCAGATCAATCCCAAAGGACATTACTGAAATGGATGTTGTATATCCATCAAGGTAATCTAATGCAATCCTTTGCATGAGCCCTGGCCTTTATCTTATTTCCTTCTTCTCAAATTACATTGCCAGCTAGAAGAACACACATGCATACCACAGACAGCTAAATAAACGAAAAACGAAAAATGAAAAAATTATAAGATAAAAGAAGGAAGGACAAGGAGAAAAGATTTGTGTTTCCCGGTGGATCACGCTAAAGAAGAATAATTGAACCATTTACTGGTTTTTATTTTATTCGATGAGCTGAGATACATTTAATTTATGCTGGTTGTCGTGCCTGGCCAATGTTTCGTGTAGAACTAGTGTTCTACAGTGAACTATTTTGAATTTTGCATGTTGTTGTAGATCAAGTGTATATCCTGGAAAGGGAATGATAATTTTCATGATTTTCATGTGCTAGACAGATATTATGAATTGAACAAACTTCATACCATATGTATTAGAGTTGTATGCAATAGGAAAATTCTTAGTTTGCATGACAATTTTTTTTTTCTGAACTATCCAATATTGTGACAGTTTGAATCCACGACTTGTCCACCGAAGGCTCCGGCATATAGCATTCAGGTAGCATATTAATATATGTTCTGTGACTATCATTCCCATTCTTGATGGATGGTCCATCATTTGCTTCTTTTTTTTATCAGTATGTCACGACTCCTCTTTCTTAAATACTGACAGGGGATCTGTTATTCACAAGAAGTACTTATATGGCTCAGCTATTTTGCTGCCTTTGACATCCGTATTCATGGTATTCATCTGTGGTCAAAATTCATTCTTGTTTATACATGTACTTTTGCTTAAACTTGTAGATAAACCTCAGCCAACATTCACAGGTTCTGCCTTTGCCCAACATCCCGTTCTTTTGGATTTTATTCCGCACCTACTCACACTGGAAAGCCTCACAGGTTCGATGCTTTCTTTATGCATAATAATTCGCAATGAGCATTCCTGCTTAACAATTGCTGCGAGAAATCACTGAAATTTCAAGTTTCAAGGAAGGATGACAAGTACAACGTTGCATTTTTTTAATCAGTCAATGTCAGTAGTCAAAGTTCATTACCTTTCCTAGTGGACACGCACATCCTTAGAGTCAATATTGGGTCTTTGTTGGGAGAGAACTATGAATATGCATTACTCATGGAGACACGGTTCTTCTCAGGGAAGCGAGAAGCTTCTTTATTTGATGAATGAGGCGTACAATCGCCAACATCATCCAGTTGAGGCAGCCAAGGGGGAGGAGACTCCACTTAATAGTTCAGATCAAGTCGATGATAATTCAACTTCTTCTGCCTATGTAAGGATTCCCTTACCCTTATATCTGACCATTTAGTTGGCATTGTCTGCTTGTTGCTAATGTTTTCAAGCATTACTCCTGAACTAGGCTTTGCAACCCTCTGAGGAACTCCAGAAGCTCTTGCAGTCACATTTCTCGGAGGATGGTCTCCAGGAGGCCTCCATATCAGAGATTTGCGAGAAGTTCCATTTGAACTCTGCAGATGTTATCAAATATCGAGATTCAGTTTTCTAATGCACAAATGTACTGCTTTAGTCTCTCTGAGTAATTCCGATGTTTGGTCCGGGACCTTTAACTTTTTCATTTTAAAGGCCTGTCGATTTGAGATAATATTTAATTCCATTTCTTTTATTCAATTATCTGATTATCGAGCAATTTGATAATTTAGTGTGTTTGTAAATTCTTATACTATTTTTTAATGGAAAAAATTTTAAAAAATTAATTTTATGAGAATTGATGTGTGTTTGCAAAAATTGTGGTGGTAAAGAAATAATTATAATAATAATGTTTGTAAATATTTTAATAAACTTTTTTATTATATTTATGAAATAAAAATTTAATTATATCCTTTC
>JAOWBN010031163.1:0-10290 GCA_028565015.1 Pinguicula moranensis | reverse complement strand
TTATTGGGTAGAGTTTCTTCTCTTGACTTGCACCAGCTAAATCTTATTATTCTCCATTGCTGTCAATACCTGTTGCACTGGGACTAATAAAATAAAACTATAGGAATTTCTAAGATAGACTTACCAAAACATTTTCCCGTCATCATGAACAAGAGGCTAAGAAATGGCAAGTAAATGTAAATTCTTGCGTTTGATTTAATTGTAAGTCATTAAGATTTGCTCCAATATCTCAGTGTGATCGCTATCATGTCTCCCTTAGCACACGTTTTGGAGTGATTTCTTGATGCATCGCTTTGCTCTCTGTTTTTATGCTTGCAGGAGAAAGATTTTCCTGTCAGTCTAACAAACACATCATTTTTGTGGTCAGAATGCAGGTCGAGGTCAGCAAATACACCGAAGGTGTCGTAGACAAAGCACTACGACCTAATGGATTACCTAAGTCATTAATTCGTTATGATGGTAAGCTGGTTGGAACAACTTCTTAATGTAATAACCTACTTATTCATCGTCTAAATTGAATGATTTGCTTCAGCTCGTCAAAAGGAAGAGGCTTTGGGCTCCATCATAGAGGTTGTGCAAACCCTTAAGGACCCCAAATCTCAGATAAGGTCTCAGAGTTATGATACTATTACCAAGCCTGAAAATGAGAAGTCAAACCTTGAGTCCATCCTCCCTGCACCAGCTGAAATGGAAAATAAAGGTGCCATTGGGAGGCAAGCATCTGAGCTGGGTTCAACAAATGCATTGGTTCATTCAGGGTCTCTTCGAGAAACAAGCAACAATTCTACAAAATTTGCTCGTGTTTCTTATATTGGGTGAGGGCTTTCTTTTTCCATCTTCACTTCTTCTTAAGTTCAGCTCTGCTAGGTCTTTGTACCCATAATCTATTACTAAATATTTCCTAGCACAATTTTTATGCGGAACAGCAAACAGTTGGAAACAAATCGTATCAGGTGGGTTGGAATGTATATAGAAATTTTCATGCTCATTATCTTTTCTTTAAGTGCTGTTAAATTTTCATACAGTTCTTTAAAGACTACTCTTCTTGTCTTTGAGTGCACTAAGACCACCTTGACTGCTGAGTCTTTGTATCAGTCGATGGAATTAGCTGCTACTGTAGAATCGTGAAGTTACCATTCCATAAGGCCTCTCAGTAGATATTCCCTTGTTCTCATATGTTGTGCATTTCCACAGGTCCAAGGGGAGGTCTTCAAGCATTACTGTTGTTGGAAACAACGAGCATGTTATCGATCCAGAGATCCTAATGACCAACGACGTAGGCCAGAAAGAGAGTTGGGAGCTTGCTGAAAGAGAAAGGGATATACGTCAAGGCATTGACTTGGCAACAACGTTAGAACGCATTGAGAAGAATTTTGTGATATCAGATCCTAGACTTCCTGATAATCCTATTGTAAGAGCAATGATACATTCTGGTCACCATTTTTCTTGTTAAGAGAAAATATAATTGTAGAGTTTTCATAAAAGCTACTTAAATGTTGTTTTGTTTGCTTTGCTATTAATTACCTTGGATCTGGCTGTATATAACTTTTATCTGTCACATCCTGCTGGAGTTGCTATACTTCTGGAGATGTACAAGGTTTAACACTTCCATCGTAATTTGCAGATATTTGCATCAGATACCTTCCTTGAGCTGACAGAGTATACCCGTGAAGAGGTTCTAGGAAGGAACTGCAGGTATGGAGTTATCTTCAGTTCTATCCAGTACAAAAATGAGTTTTGTCTTTCAGCTGATACTATAACCTAATGAACTTTCTCAAAGACAGAGTGTTCTTTTCGTCATATCCTTGCATAAGTAATAGTGGAGAAGAATCTTGACTCGTCTTAATATAAATCTACTGATTCAAGGAGGAGATTTGGCTCCTTGTAGAACACTTACATGCAAAGTCTTTTGGAGCTATTGCCATGTCACTTTGTGACTCTTCTCCAGCTTGTATTATTGCCTATATACATGTGACTAACATGAATTCTGATTTGGTTTTATGTTTAGTTTCAATTGGCTTTTCATTGTCATTTTCAGCATGTGCGATCAACTCTAATGGTAACTTATATGATTGAAAACTTTCCACGTTTCTTCAGGGACCGGAAACTGATCAAGCAACTGTGTCAAAGATACGGGATGCCATCAGGGAACAAAGAGAGATCACCGTTCAGTTAATAAATTATACAAAGAGTGGTAAGTTATGCCTTTTGGTTTCTAAAAAGCTAGTAAAATGATGGAGTTTCTTACTACAAAAGTTTCTTAACTTTGACTTATCTGTACTCTGAAATTAATACATTCCAGGGAAGAAATTCTGGAATTTATTTCACTTGCAACCTATGCGTGATCAAAAGGTGGCACTGGTTTTTGAATCGTATTTCAGTTCACATCAAAGCAAATTTCCTGCAGTATGCCAGCTAATTTTTGTTCTTTGATCATTGTTGACATTTTCAGGGTGAGCTCCAATACTTTATTGGTGTCCAATTAGATGGAAGTGATCATGTCGAACCACTGAGGAACCGCCTCTCAGAGAATACCGAGCAGCAGAGTGCTAAGTTGGTAAGTAGTCCAACCCTATATATAGGAGTTTAGTACAAGGGGTAAATTAATAACTAAAGACTAAATAAACTTAGATGGGAAAATAAATCTCTAGAAGACGGGCCAGAGCCCGTATTCCAATAGGCAGAAAAAATCAGTTAGGATTTGCAATGGCAAATATTCCTAAAAACATCTTATTTTCATTGTCTGCTCCGTTTAGTCACATTAGTGTCGTAACAGTTGTAGTTAATCTATCATTTACTTCACATAATACCTGTTGCTTGTTCAGGATGAAAATACCACTTTCTTATGAAATGCTATATTGATGAGATGTCTCTCTAGTAGCAATTGGAATTAGGCCATTAACAATTTCAAGATATATTAGCAATAGCTAAATCCTTCTTTACCAGGTCAAAGCAACAGCAGAAAATGTCGATGAAGCTGTTCGAGAACTTCCTGATGCCAACCTGGTAAGGTATTCCTTTCTGTCAATGCTTGTCATCTTCGTATTTTGTACTAAAAGGAACTTAATCATTTTCAGATTGAACATAAGAATTAAGTAAGAACACGTGAAGAGTGCCTTTTGTGTTATAAACTTTTGAAAGTGTCAGTTCTCTGAATTATCTTTTCGATGTCATTCTTCTGATGCATGATGTGATGTTCGCTTCAGACGCCAGAAGACCTGTGGGCTTTACATTCTCAACCTGTGTTTCCCAAACCTCATAAAAGGGACAGCACTGCATGGACAGAAATAAGAAAGGTAATAGCCATGTTTTGCTTCTGTGGTCGCCTCACCTATCATTTGAATTTACCATCATGGCACATTGAA
The DNA here is from genome assembly GCA_028565015.1 of Pinguicula moranensis. Classification (NCBI taxonomy): domain Eukaryota; kingdom Viridiplantae; phylum Streptophyta; class Magnoliopsida; order Lamiales; family Lentibulariaceae; genus Pinguicula; species Pinguicula moranensis. The sequence goes on along the minus strand of JAOWBN010031163.1, from coordinate 6,925 downwards.
TGTTATATATTTAGTTGCATGTTTCTAGCTTATTGAATCAATTCTTTTGAAGGTTTGACCATTTTTCCAGGATCCTAGAATCTCTTGCATCCAGTTAGAACATTCATTTGAAAGTTTAACTGTAGTTGTGGTTTTAAGAATAAAACAATGCTTTTAATTTAGATGTGGTATTCATTTACACTGTATTGTATTTTCTTGATTCATAGAGAATTTTATGGTTAGCTTGATAGGTTTCAAGTGGTTTCTATTCTTGTAGTTGTTCATTCCAGATCTATATCTAGCAAGTTCCCTTTATTTTCTGAACGTTATCTTCTGCTTGAAAGAGCAATCACCGTTAAAATATGTTTTTACTATGAATGACATTGTCCTTTTGGTCCATTGTAGATCACTGAAAGTGGTGAAAAGATTGGATTGAATCACTTCAGACCGATACGGCCTTTGGGATCTGGAGATACCGGCAGGTATACTTGTTTGATTTGTAGTAAGCTGTCTTCCTATTCATCTTTGTGCTGATTATCTTTAATAAGTAGCACCCAAAACTTGATACCTGTCATTGTTGCTGGGCTTCATATTTGAGATTGTGCCTCATGAAACTTGTCGTTTTTTTTGTCGATTAGTATTCACAAAATTTGGCCATATATGGTAATGTTGTTGCATCACAGTGACCTTACCTGGGATAATGAGAAAATATCAAGTAATTACTAAACTGTAGGAATGGCTCATGTTTGATTAGAAATTTGCCAACTAATTTGAATGCAATTGGTGGCAGGTAACAATTCAAATTAATGCTTTTTGTGCGCACCATATTTCTAGAGTTACAATTATGAAAATCTAATTCTACTGTATAGCCCGAAGAGAGAGAAGCATCTAATTCTACTGCTTAACTGAAGATTTTAAAATCATTCTGACTATGGAAGATACAGTTCATTCATGCTATTCATCTTTGGCACTGATTTCTTTCTCAGCATCATGATCACTGTAAGTTGATATTGATAATTGCCATCATTAATACTTTTTCAGTGTTCATCTGGTGGAGCTAATCAGCAACGGCCAATTATTTGCCTTGAAAGCAATGGATAAATCCATGATGTTGAACCGCAACAAGGTTAGCTTGTGAACAAGTTTTCTACTAATCCATAGGTCATATGCTCATTTATGTTCTATTGCCATGGGGTTCAACTCATCAAATTGGTCTAGTTAAATTTAAGTGTGGTCTGTCTGAAGGCTCAATTCTTTATTGTTAACTTTTTGTCCTTGCATATCCAAATGGCATGTTCCTACCAACATTTTCCTTTACTAAACATTCTTTGGTGATGTGATGCCTTTTTCATGAATACGTCCGAAAGTTCAAAAGGTATCATATAACTTAAACTGAGATAGATTGAGCACACATGTAGACCTGGAAAGAAACCAGTAAAGTAAAATACACTTGAGATGAATCCGTTGTGTATCTACAAAACTTTATACATCTGTTGTGTATCTACAAACTTAAGATGCCTCTACATTTATATGTTATTTATATGAAGTTTTATTTATTCACTGATTAGGGTTAAATATACAAAGGCTAACAAGGGAAAATGAAAAAATGAAAAAATGAAAGTAATATTCGTACTTTTGTGATATTGAATTCAGATGAGAATCTACCAACTAAATGGTTTCAAGTGCATTATTTCTAATCTATAGTACCTTGACCGTTTAAGCCACTAAAACGCAGATCTCCAAGGCATGATAAATTAATTTTTATACAACATTCGTATTTTTCTGTGGATGCACTTACAATTTCGGATTATAGAACTGATGAATCATGCAGGTTCATCGAGCATGTATTGAACGTGAGATTCTTTCGATGCTGGATCATCCATTTCTTCCAACATTGTACACATCTTTCCAGGTTAAGAAACTCAATCTGCTTATGAAACATTGAAATACTAAGATGAACATGAAAATCTCCGGGCTAAACATTGAGATTATGCAAATCTTCAGATATAATGTAGGTATTTAGAACTTTTTTTGTTGGTAGTTTTTCGTTTCATTTTTCTTGCATGCACCACTTAAGCTCGACTCGATTTGTTTCATTGTCAGTTCCACTATTGTGAACTGGAAAACAAACAATACATATCTGGTATTAAACTCTTAGACAAACCAAGTTAGAAGTACAGTTTGGTGATAATTTTTGCAATCACAAGCTTCAGTCAAAATTAACTTTTGCAATGAATAAGCATATTGATATGCATTGCAAAATAGACAAACTGATCCGTGACTGAAACTGTTCTCTAATAAAAATGCTCGAATTCCTTTGGTGTTTTTTAATTTAAGTTGCAAAATTTACTACGAATTTATGTTTCTCTTCATACCTCACAACTTATAAGAGGGGAATCCCCAAAAAGTTTTAATGGAACTACGTTGACATGATAAAACTTATTTATCTAATTCAAGTTTTACATTCTTACATCCCAAGTCCAAAAAGTACACTACTAGTGTGTTAGACTTTGGTCTAACTATTAGCATCTCATTCTTTTATTATTTTCTTCAAATAAAATGTCTGGAAACAACTATTTAGCATGATGATTTCACTAGTAAATTAAAGGGAGAAGAGATTGGATTATATTTCGTTTACCCATCAATTTAAACGAAACTTGGAATGCAAAAAGGCTATTTGTTTCCTGGATTCTCCATAATCCCAAGATATATTAGGTATAACCATACGATGGTCATTGGACTCAGATGGAAGGGGCCCAAGTAAATACTCACGTAAGGTTCACATAAGATATATGCACTTAGCCATTTATACTATACTTTGCAGAGTATTCCAAGAGTCTTTGGGGAACCGGGGTTTCTTGTAGACCCCTTTGCAGCACTCTTCACTTGCGATAGATGAACATATGGGTGTGGACACAAAAGAAGTAACACAATTGAAAGACATCATATTATATACTTGAATTTTCATTCAAGTTGGAATGGGATGGTGAAGATATCCTATTAATGCTTTTTATTTGTGCAACAGCAGATTTTCTGCTTGTTTGCTATTCTTCTTGTATCGCTATGTTTCTGACATGATAATTCATTTATCCGCAGACTTCTACACATGTCTGCTTGATAACAGATTTTTTTCCTGGAGGAGAGTTATTTGCATTGCTTGACAAACAACCATTGAAAATGTTTAAAGAAGAGTCAGCGAGGTGAGGATTTAAGCTTCTATAATGCTTTAAAGAAAACAACAATAGTTTCCGTCTGTTTTTTTATATTTGTGATTAAAAATATAGGTGAACTGCAACCTCATTTACCTCTATCAATGAAAAACTTGTTTTGATTTCATATTCTCTCAATGCATGAGATGAAAATAGTCTTTTCATGAGCTTTTTGGAGGGATTTCTTTCTTTAGACTTTCTCCTTGTACTCGATATGTTGGCTTAGAGCCTTGAACTTTTCTTGTATGCGGTTTGGCATCCACCCGAAGGATGCCCCTAAATAAAATAATAAAATAAAAAGGGGAAAAGAGGTCGATAGTGATGATATTGATCTGAATCGATTCCTTCTCTTTTTAAAAAAAAAATAATAATAACCTCTATAAAGATTTAGATGTGAAGTATGGACTGTTGGAAGTGCACTTTTGGGTTTTACAGGGAAATGCTAAGCCTAGTTTTAGGTTTAATAGAAACCGGGTGGTGGATGGTGGTTGAATTTTTCTTCTTGTAGGCTCAGCATTTACGATATCAGTCTGTTTGCTACAAAACCACGTCAAGATATGATCTTTATATTCTAAAATTAGATTTAGAAATTAAGATCTTTTAGCTCAGGCTACACTTAGCTTAGAACAAAATTAAACTATTTTACAAAACCCATACCAGTTACTTCTATTTGGGATGAGATCATTTCACATTTTTCTTTCTCAGATACAACAACTGCTAGTTGAGTTGGGCCCATATTTCTCGCTCGTTTATGAATTTTAAGCAATCACTATATATCATCAATTTCCAGGTTCTATGCAGCTGAGATCGTCATATGCTTGGAGTATCTTCATTGTTTAGGTACTTAATGCAACTTCATCTGCTTACCTGAAAACAATTTCCGGTTGTCAATGCACGATAGATATGTAATATTTGACCTCTTGTTCTAACACATCAAGATGCTGGAGAGCTAGGTAGTTTAAGGGACTAGTCTTGAACAATCTTTTAGCTGTTGTGGTCTCTGCTCAAATATGACTTGCGGTAAATAAATATGGCTGGTTATTTCATGCTATTTTATTTCCCAATAGGAATCATTTATCGGGACTTGAAACCTGAAAATATTCTTATCCAGAAGGATGGGCATGTGGTTTTAACTGACTTTGACCTGTCATTTAAGACGTCTTCTAAGCCTCAGGTATGTGATAACTAGTCACAAGTAGCATGTGATTTCAACTAATACATTCTTCGCTTACTCAAAAAAAACTAGTATATTCTTTGTTCTACCACACTCAGGATTCAAAGTTGTTTGTATGGCTGTGGAAGTGGTCTTTTACCTTCTGACTGAAAATTTTCCCATTGTATTCTCACATATTTCATGGAAGGTCCACTGAGTTGGCGTCTTCATCATATCTGAATTATTATTACTTCTCATTAACTCCTCACGGTAATGAAACCTTTCCTGGAAAAGTGTCCTGCAATAGTTTTGTATATTTCAAATATTTTATCCAAATCACTTTCTTCTTCCATGTTTAGATGGGTGTGTATGATTTTCATAGGAAATGGATGAATTATCACTCACATTCACATTAAAATTAGTTTAGATGACCAAAACTCAAAGGTTCATCCTGAAGGACTTAAAATGAACATTTTGTGGCAAGGGCGTTTCCTGTTCTAGGTTTATTTTTAGTTTCAGTTTCCAATGCTTTCTCTGTTAAAGTTCTTTATCAATATGCTGCATGAAACAATTAATGTTTAAAGCTATAGTTTTGTTCTGAAAGCAAGAATTCCGACGCTTATCTATGCCGACAATGTTCATCCAGGTTATAAAGCATTCTCCAATGAAAAAGAGAAGGTCTAAGAGTCAACCACCTCCATTGTTCTTCGCCGAGCCGAATTCTCAGTCAAATTCTTTTGTTGGAACTGAAGAATATATTGCACCGGTATGGTGGTCAACTCTATGTTGTATACCTTGTCCAATTTTTTTTATTTAAATTTCCATCCATAGATTCATGTGGCTCTCTTTAGGTGAGAGCCTAGACCTGTACAAAAACAGGCCAGGTTCTTATAACTAACCCCAAACCTTCAAAAGTAGCACACCTTCCCTCTTTTAGACAGGAGCGGGGGGCTGATTTTCCAAAAAGTAACTTGTCCTATTTGTTTATTCATAAGTGTGTGTTTTTTCAATAAGGTTATTCATCTAAATACCAAGTTCCCAAACCCTTACATGGTTCCCCCACCCCACCCATCCACTCTTACCTCTTGCCCTAATCGTTGGCTAGCCATCCATCTTCCCATTTCTCTTGCCACAGGATGTGTGTCCAGCCCCTGCTGCCGCATTCATAAGTGTTTGATAAATCACTTCGTCTGAAAGTTTAATGTATCAGAAAGATTTTCATTTTTATAATTAGGGATTCTGACTAGGACATTTCTTCTCTATCACAGCATCTTTTAGCCAGATTTTGGGTAGCACATCTAGCAGAAAAAAACTAATGGTTTTAGTTAAATGCAAGAGTGGCTCGAGGTACCAAGGTGCTATAGATGCATATTCCTTTAGTCTTTAAGTTTACAACGATATTCTTGAAAGTATGTATTTGCTTCCGGACATGCTATAACATTCTTCTTTGCTGTTTTACGTTTTAAGCCAGATTTAATTGAGCATCTATAATATTTGTGGTATTCTATGATGACATGAAGAGTAATGGATGCTTATTCTTTCTGGTAATGTCATTGTTGCAGGAAATCATTACTGGTGAAGGACATACCAGTGCTATAGATTGGTGGGAACTTGGTATGATTTTAGAAACTATCAAGAATTTTACTTCGTTAATGAAAGCCATATGTGTTTACCTGAATACCAGGGTAAAATGTAAATGACAATGAATAGTAAACTTCAAGCCATTAATATAATTTATCCCATCTTTGGCCATAAGCTTTTTTGCAAGGAAAATATTATTGACATTGCAAATGAAGAATAGTCCTTGTACTTTATTGTTTTGTATTGTCAATTACAAATAGAGCTGGAAGAGTCATAATTGACAATTCTTTTAGCTTTGTGCTAAATAATGGATTACAACAAAATGACTTTATTAAATTTCAGTGCTTCTATTTAGTGAAGTTGCTGGAACTTAATATATAAAATGACACAATGCATATTGGGTCGCAACGGAGACAACTTCTTTGTATAATTACAAGGGTAAAGCCGCGTATATCTGACCCCTCAGACGCCAACTTAGTTGGGAATATGCTGGGTACATTGTGGATTGTGGTGAACTTTATTGTTTTGTAATCCCACCTGAGAATCTCTTATGCCATTCATGTGTATCATTCACTCTGGGTTCATATACATCTAGTTGAGTATATATCGTTGAAGTTCTTTCTTCCATTTACTATCTTCTAAAAACTTGCAGGTTCGTTAGAATGTGCAAAATGATGTTTTATTTGTTTGTTAAATTGCTTGGAACTCTTAGTTGTGTTGGGGTTACTTCAAATAAATAATTCTTGGTTTTTTGTTAACGTTGGACTGTTGGATCTCATTAATGAGATGCTTCTATCTTGTAGTGCTATTGGCTGCTGTTTCTCAGTGTAGCTATCTGGTTTATTTAAGAAATTGTGTCAATGTCTGTCCTTTTAAGTACAGTAAAGGTATAACGCGAAGCATGATAATTTGCAAAAGAAATGAGTAGCTTATGCTTTCAGTATTAGTAGGCTCTAGTCGTAGAGAATTATCACAATTCCATTAGGTTGTGGTTGAAATTGTC
>JAOWBN010031152.1:0-10290 GCA_028565015.1 Pinguicula moranensis | reverse complement strand
GAACAAAAATAAATTGGTGAAAAAAATCGTGTAAGTAGTAAGAGTGTAATGTAAGAGTAATAGCTTGAATTGAGAGATAGTAGAGTAGTAAGCAAGCAATGAGAGTAAAGAATTGAGTTGAGTGTGGAAAATGAAAGGTTAAAGGGGTAGAATTTACCCCCCCAACCAAAAAAATAATAATTAAAAACTCCAAAACTAGCCGTTGGGCACGGTGGGCTCGCCGTGCCACGTGCTGCACGGCGGGCTACGTCTTTTTTTTTTTTTAATTTCAATAGATCCGTTTTCCATCTCGGAGCACGCGGGTCACGGTGCGGCTCGCCGGAAAATTCACTTTTCCGACGGGTTTCACCGGGCTACCCAACGGGTGGCCCATCGTGCCCACGTGCCGCACACGGTCCACCTCGAGCAACTTTTATTTATTTATTTTTAATTTTTTTTTTTGAAAAATGCCCGTTTCCCGCTCGGGTCATGGCGGGTCACGGGTTGACCCGCCATGCCCTGACAAACCCGCTGGAAAACCACTTTTCCGGCGGGTTTCGCCGTGCCGCCCAGCGGGTCACCTCGGCCGAAACATATTTTATTTTTTAAAAAATGCCCATTTCCCGCTTAGGCACGGCGGGTCATGGGTTGACCCGCCATGCCCTGACAAACCCGCCGGGTTCCGACCAATTATTATTATTATTTTTTAATGAAAAATGGGTTTGGGTGGGTTACCCGCTCCAGACCCGCCGGGCTGCAGGGTCGGTTTTTTTGGACTCGGGCACGACCCTTCACAAGTGGGTGACCCGCCGCCCGCCGTGCCGGTTCCGGGCAGGGCACGGGCCATGGGTCATTTTGGCCATCTCTACTTTTTTCTTGCGCTGAGATGTGTAAATAGGCAAGTGGGTCTTTCAGGTTCGGACCCGACAAAATTAAGAGGAAAATAAAACTTCTAAATACTCTTGGGTAGAGATGAACAAAACAACCGAAGGTTCTACTGTGATGAACCAGTACCGTAGGTCAAGAACTGAAACACAAAATGCGGATTCAGAGATGGATTTGATATTGGATTTATGATTTCACAGGAAAACTTGAATTTTCATTTCATCATTTGCTTGTAGAAGATTGCTAGAGTAATTTTAGGGAGAGATTTACAGGGAGATAAGGTAATATTTACAAAGTTGTCTTTCCGTAAATCTCTCCCAAATTATGTATAACTAACATTCCCCTCAAGTTGAGTCATCGGATTTTGGATGCCCAACTTGTCCAGTACATCTAGCAATGCTTTTCCTGATACGGCTTTTGTTAGAACGTCTACAAGTTGATCTTCGGATCGAACAAAGGGTAGACTCACAATGCCCCTTTCCAATTTTTCTTTCATGTAGTGTTGATCCACTTCAATATGCTTTGTTCGATCATGCTAAACCGGATTCCCTGAAACGCTTATTGCTGCTTTACTATCACAGAACAATGGAGATGTTCCTTGGATCGGGAATCCAATTTCTTCAATAAACTTCCTTAGCCATAATATTTCTGCTATGTCTCTAACCACTCCTCTGAACTCTACTTCTACACTGAAGAGAGCTACCACCTTTTGTTTCTTGCTCCTCTAGGTTACTAGGTTACCTCCTAGCATCATGAAATACCCTGCGGTACATCTTCGATCATTCTGATTTCCAGCCTAGTCTGCATCAGTATATCCCTGAACATTTAAGTGGCCATTTCGTTTGAACAGAATACCATGACCCGAAGTTCTCTTCAAGTATCTGATTATTCTTAGGGCAGCCTCCATGAGGTCTGTCTGGGTCTATGCATAAACTGACTGATTACACCCACGGCATGAGGCTATGTCTGGCCTGGTATGTGATAAGTAAATAAGCTTTCCAACCAGTCTTTGATATCTTTCCCGATCAGTAAGTTCTGTGCCTTCGTCGAGTTTCATCTTATGATTGACAACCATAGGTGTTTCTGCTGGTTTGCAGTCTATCATCCCTGTTTCAGCAAGCATATCCAATATATATTTCTTTTGGGATATAAAGATATCCCAAGTTGACCTAAGTACCTCAATTCCCAAAAAAATCTTCAGTATGCCCAGGCCTTTCATTTCAAATTCTTAGAACAGGCTTTCTCGGAGTTGTTGTATTTCAGTAGTATCACTCCCTGTAAGTATCATGTCATCAGCATATATGATCAAATAGGTAATATGCTCACCTTTCTTCTTTAGGAATAAGGTGTGATTTGAATTACTCTGCACATATACATTCGAGCATATAAAGATCGTGAATCTGCCAAACCAAGCTCGGGGGGATTGCTTGAGTCCGTACAATGCCTTTTTTAATCGACAAGCTTCCCCCTGTCTAAAACTGCTAGAGTATCTTGGGGGAGCTACCATATACACTTCTTCTTTAAAATCTCCATGTAAGAATGCGTTCTTCACATCAAACTGATGTAAGGGCCAATCAAGATTAGCTGCCACTGAGAACAATACTCTGATTTTGTCAATTTTGGCTACTGGTGAGAGGTCTCAGAGTAATCTAACCCTTTCGCCACCAATCACGCTTTGTATCTCTCAATTGATCCATCAGCGTTATGCTTGATTTGTGAACACCCATCGACATCCCACAAGTTTCTTTTCTGATGGCGGTGTACATTTTTCCCAGGTTCCATTTTTCTGCAGGGTTTTCATCTCTTCATTCATGGCATCTTTCCATTCTTCTTTTTTCTAAGGCCTCGGCTACACTACCAGGCATCTGCACAGAATATACAGAAGCCAAGAAAGTCATAGCGTTTTTGGTTAGATTCCCCCTGGCTATGCCTGCCATTGGATATCTGGTTGCCTTTGATATTGGTTCATATCTCTTTGCTGAAATTCCTCTGTTCTTCGCGGAGGAAGGACATAGGAAACTTCCCAGTCCTGCTCATTAGAAGAATCATAGTCTATATCATCAAAAACTTGTGGTTCAGGATTAGATACATGCACCTCGTGAGATTCTGACAATGGAGGCACAGGATGAACTGGCAGTGTGACCTGTATTTCTGTGGAGGGTAGCTCGGTGGTTCCTGCAGTCAGCTCTTGTGGACTGGTCATCCTAGGTTCAGAATTTACCAACCAACTGAGTGAGTCATCCAAGATTTTCCCCTGATTCCGAGGTTGGGAAGGAAAATAGAATTCTGACTCAAGGAAGGAAAATAGAATTCTGACTCGAGGAAGTTACAATTCATTGTAGTAAACATCCGTTGAGAAGGAGGATGATAGGACCGATACCCCTTTTTATGAACCACATATCCTACAAAGACACACTTAATGGCACATAGATCTAATTTGGTTTGATTTTCTTTTGGTATATGTACAAATACCGAACTCCTGAATACTCGAGGAGGAAGAGATGGTGGAGTAGACCCAAGAATGTGATAGATGAGTACTTGATATGGACTTTTGAATTTGACAATTCTAGTAGGTAATCATTTTAGGAGATAGACTGCGGTGGCTACCGCCTTAGGCCAGAAGATATTAGGCATCTGTACCTCAAGAAGGAGGGCTCGGGTGACTTCAAGAATGATTCGATTTTTTCTTTCAGCCAGTCCATTATGTTGAGGACTGTGAGAGCAGGTGGTCTGATTGACAAACTCCCCCATTATCTGATCGAAGAATTTGAATGTTTTTTGGGAACTGTGTAGAGATCATATGATAGAACTCTTGGAATTTTTGTGGAACCTCAGATTTGTGTTTAAGAAAATATATCCAAGTCATACGGGAAAAATCATCAATAAATAAGAGAAAATATCTGAATGTAGAATGGCTTGAATCCGTGGCTGAACTCCACACATCAGAATGAATAATATTAAATGCATGGGGGCACGTGTATCAGTACTAGAAAACGAGTGTCTATGACTTTTAGCCAAAACACATGTTTCACATGTAAGGTTAGATTTATTATGACATAAATTAGGAAATAGCAATTTAAGATAGAGGGATGACCCAATCGTTGGTGCCATAGTCTGAAATGTCGGTCAACCTTTCCGTGACCCAACCCAACGGTTTCCTGTTGAGCCACCTCATTCACATAATACAAGCCACCCCGCTCAGTACCACACCCAATGATCTCCCCCGTCTCGATCTCCTGTAGAAGACAAAAAGAAGGGTACATCAGGACCATGCAATTAAGCTCTCCGGACACATGGCTAATTGAGAGTAGCTTGCAGGACAAAGATGGAACATGGAGACAATTGGACATTTTTAGTGTCGGGGACAACTCAATTGATCCTGCTCCATTGACAGTAGCAATTCCGCCATTAGCGGTTTGAATATGAGTCCGATGGGATTGGGTGTGTGAGATGATGTCAGTTGCATCATATGTCATCGAATCTGTGGCCCAATAGTAAAAAATCCATCGAGAATCTTTCCTTTCAGTCATAGCACATCAATAATGGGGTCTGATGGCGATTTCTGAAACCGTTGGGGGTTATTTTAGGAAATTGTACAAGTTTGGGGCCTCTCTGCAAATCCTGATAAGTTGAGACCCCTTTTTGAAACTGCACAGATTCCCGAAATTGCATACAGGTCCCTCAGTGGTAGTCTTGTAATTCGTCGGAATTGGTGGACGAATTCATCCTTTTGCCTACAATACAGAGGGGTAAATACGGAGGTTGACTTGTACCTCGATCTTTACTCCATGCGTGCGGGGAGAGGCCCGAGGCGACGCCTAGTTCTCTATTTTTGTCTACTCCCGAGGCACCTCCTCGAGACCTGCTTCCCTCGGGTCTGTCGTTGCCATCTAGACGGACATACTGTCTGTATCGTTCTCTCTCTCTGGACTCGTCCACTTCACGCCCACTGTCACACTTTTCTGTTACGGCCGTGAACTCGCTGAAACCTCCGGTTTCGTTTTTCACCACAACGCCGCCGTGGTGGTATTGTCAGTCGGTTGCCCCACGGTGGCATTGGCATTTCCCGGCTTTGGAATATTATGTTTTTCGTACCACCAATCTGGATACCCGATCTTCTTGAAACATTTCTCGGTGGTATAATCGGATTTCCGGCAATCCGAACACCACAACTTACTTTTATCCACCGGTGGGTTTGTTCGGGATGATGTTTTCCCTCCTGATCGACGATTTCCTGACCGTCCTCGAGTACTGAGGCCACTTCTGACTCCCGGTGGATCTGTACTGCCAGTAACTCCACTGTTCAGGATCTGTTGCCTCGCCGCCTCCCGACGAAGTGTCCCAAACACTGCCTCGACGCCGAGAAGAGGGTCCATCTTTAGGATATCTCTCTTGACACCATCGAATTCATTATTGATGGCAGCCAATAACTGGCAAAGTCGGGTTTCTTAGCGGATCCACTGGTACGTGGTTTTGTCGGCGGTACAGGACATGGGATTGGGTTCACGACGGTCCACTTCTCGCCATAGCCGTGACAGTGTGCCGTAGACGTCTTCTAATGTTCCATCGCCTTGGCGGTGGCGATTCGCTTGCACCGTCAAGTCGTAGATCTGGAACGAGTATATTCCGCTACTATATGTGGTCTCTAGTCCGTGCCATAGATCCTGTGCCATCGGGTATTCTGAAAATCTGTTTACGAGGGCCGGATCTATGTTGTCAAGGATCCACGAGCAAACACAGAAGTCAGCCTGCTCCCATTGAGAATATTCTTTGTCTGTAGCCTCCAGAGGCGTTGGGTTGCCCGTCAAATGACATAGGAGGCCTCGGCATCCGACAACTACTTTTAGCAGGCGGTCCCACAATGGGTAATTATCGTGCTGAAGTTTGATAATCAATCTAATGGGTTAATTGTTTCCTGCAGGTGGAACTTGTCTAAGGATGGATGTACTGAGTCTGCCGGCGTGATTTGGTTGCCATCGTGTCCAGTGACTTTTGAATATGTCATCCATGACAAAGGTAAGGCTAATTTTCGGGGTAGATGATGAATAAGGATCGATGTTGATCCTGCTCTGATACCATATTGGATTTATGATTTCATTAGAAAACTTGAATTTTCATTTCATCATTTACTTGTTACATATAGAAGATTGCTAAAGTAATTTTAGGGAGAGATTTACTGGGAGATAAGGTAAGCATTGTGTCACAATCCTTACCCTATTTACAAAGTTGACTTTTCCTAAATCTCTCCCAAATTATGTATTGCTAACATTTGAGATACTCGCACAGCCCAACTAAAATTGGATAATGTAGACTGGTTTTTATAAATATGTTTGGATTTAACCCGGAGGTTCAAATTTTGCACTGCAACCAAGCACCTAGGCTAGGTCTTCGCATGGCGCTGCTCATTCGTGCAATCTCTACTCCTGAAATGATTCTATTTGGCACACAAATAAAATAGCAATTTTTTTTGAACAATTAAAAATTTCTATTACGTACAAGAGGAGCCAGAAAATAGCACTTTCAATATGATAACTTTCAACAGCCATCTATTTTTGGGTGTTGATGTACCTATAATAACTAGTAATTCCAATCAAAAAATGGTAATTCAAATTTTGGTATTCGAAACTTTTTTGTCCTTCCTATTTTGTGAGATCTATGCAAAATGATACTTCTACACGAATAGGGTTTTGACCCACAAATATTGCCCCAAATTTGTAGTGAATGCGAATTGATATGAATCTGTATGGTGTTACTTAAAAGTTACCTGCTCACTATCCCCTCTCCACAACCCAGCCCAAGCACACATAATGGCCCAAAGACCTGACAAAAGGAAGAAAGCACAGAATAAAACCTAAGTAGGATCCAGTTTCTGAAACTGAGAAAGTTATCACAAAGAGTTGTCGACAAATTAAGAGAACTCAGAGAAACACTAACATTAGTTTAGTGGCCCTGACACGTGGCTGAAAATTACATCATTTCCCCATATAGAAATCGGCAGAGTTGCTCCCAAAGATGGGGGAGCCCCGTCAGGGAATGAAAAATTAGACTTTGTACAAGAAATTCCATTTCTAATAAAAATACTAGAATTTTTGCCTCAATATTATTGTATTAGCAGGCAACAAAAATTCTGATCTTACCATTTTGGTGCCATTTCTAGGGACCTCATCGAAAGTCGAACAATAAGCATATCGTTGCAATGACATTTCCTATCTGAATGATATTCCTTCTCAATGATGCCACAACTCCGAGAGTGCTGAGTGTGTGTTTGTAAATGCTTACGCTTTTGCAAAGCACTTTGTAATGGAGAAAATTCCAAAAAATTGATTTGTAAAAAAGTTGTGTGTGTTTGCAAAAATTGTGGCACTACATAAAAAATTATAATACTTGTGTTTGTAAATATTTTTAAACTAAAATAGCTTTTCTTATATTTATAAAAGAAAAATTCAATTATGCCCTTCAAAAAAATTAATTTATGATTTTCTATATAAAAATTGAAGGGTAGTTTTGGATTATGAGAATGTTATTAGGACAAAATGTCTTAAACATGTATTTCACTTATTTTAAAAAATGCCCCCGCCTACTTTTTCACCACCGAAGCATCTCCTCCCATGCTTTTGGATTATAGTCTTTTTTTTTTGGATTATAGTCTAGATTAGCTTTACAACCTCTAAAGTGAAAGCGAAAATAGATTTGGTAAACACCCAAAAAAATAAAAAGTGTAATAAAACCACCAAAAGTAATTTGCTGACACTTTTTATTTAGGTGAGAAAATCATAACAATCACCCGACAGACTGTTTTTATGTCATAACTCAGTAATTTGCTTGTCGGTTCCTCAAGCCACTTAGCTACCTGTCTGGTACAAAAGCCCCACTAGGCACCCAGATGCAAATCGCAATGAGCCAGACATTTAGCAAACAAATCCCGTGGGATATCGTGGATTTGAATTCTGCCATAATCAATAGATTACCTGTAGACCAATAACTAAAACATATCTAATATTGGATATAATTGTAACAATTTAAACACAATAATGTTACCTGTTGCGGAAGCGTGATAGCTGGATCGAGTGTCCTGATAATGAGTCTACCAGAGTCTCGTTAGGTTTCCACAAATCAAGTCTACGCCTCGTGGGTGGCTAGGTTGACAGAGAAATCTCGTATATCTCTTTCTATTCGTTATATCGAATGAATAAGCACGTAGCCTATTTATAGTAGTGGAATAACAATTCAAGTAGGACTTTACTACTTGAGGTAATGTGCATTTAACGTCTGTATAATATTATTAAAAACATATACACACGTTTTTGACGTTTTTCTTACAATTTGCACTACCTCGAGGTAATGGTTCTAAATAGCTTTGAGCCAATGATTTCCAGTACCGTTTTATTCCAAAGTGTTATGGGCAAACCAAATATTTTAACCCAACACATACGGGTAGACTCGCATAGTTCTGTAGCTCCCCCATTGCCTGATTCAGCCCAGGGTGCTAACCCCAGAGACCAAGTCCATCATCTAGTCCTTACCTTTACCCACCAATGTGAATAGGTCACATTTCTCTTCCTCCCAAAGGAGGAACTTACCATTTCCCAGGGGCCGAGCAATAATATTTAGATAACCTAATGCTTTGAGTCCTAATTATATATTTCTCCAACCATCAGGATCTTTTAAAGTACCCACAAATCCATGATTCAGTCAAGCAAAGTCATATTTCTTTGAGAATAAATAGATATCCAAAGGTATCTCTGTAGCCACAGGCTTCCGAAGTATTTTATTATTTCTAGTAGAAGCATCTGCAGACATAACCTTTCCCATGTCCGTGATTGGTTGGGCCTGAAGCTTGATTTTCATTATCACTGATTGGGACTACGTAGTAACCATAGGATAGGTGGTCTTCCCTCGCTGGTATTGATCAATGTTGGCCTGCAGTCGGTAAGACGGAATCCATATATTGTATAGTTCGAAGAATTTGGAATTAAAATCAAGAATGCAATCCTTAAATTTCAAGAATCCGAAGGGGAGTCCATATTTTTCTAACTTCCGTACATTCTTCAAATCCTTCACTTTCTCATGTTTATGGATTATATTTCTTAGTCTATCTTCTCCACAGTTCGTAACAAAGAAGGTTTGAATGGTTGATGAAGGAGCATCAAAGCCATACAAACCATCCGAGCCTAAAAATTATTAATTTTGTGATGCTACTATGTTGGCCTTGAATTTGGTGAGTTGGCGATAAAGAAGACAAATTTTGTCTCAAGCTTGGATAACCTTCCCTATTTTTCAGGCTGCTTTCTTGTTGCCCTTGGGGTTGGCTTTTCATCGAGTTTGTATGAGTTTATTGGATTTATACAAGTTGAGAACCATTCCTAAACTTCGGGTCACGTTCTCATGGAGGTTGGAGCAAATTCTATCCAAGAAAAGTAATCCAAATTGCACCTACACACCAAACTTGTCAGATTCGACCAAAGTTTGTTCAAGCTGCTGAAATGGTCGATTTTGGTGATCCGAATGGTTGGAAAGGAGCTACCATCAAGGGACACGTCATGGTGGGTGGTTATACATAGTTTCATCCAAAACTTTGTTCTAGAGAGGGTCTAAACCGAAGCCTAAAGTAGGGTCCATAATCGGGTTTTTTTTCCTTATTTTTGGAACATAATTTTCAAATGGACTTTGGTTATTATTTATTGTCTACTTAATGCTCGACTTGTGAGCATGTAGACATTGAAGTACATGAAATAAACACCTTTTGAGTGAGAGAAAATTTCCTTAAAGATCAAAGTGTTCTTCATCACACTTTTCGCCTACCAATTCTCAGAAATCATTCCCCTAGAACTATCATAATTTTAGGTCAGCATCAGTTGGTATCAAAGCCCGATTACGCTTCCTGGACGTGAGTTTTCCTTCATCAAACTGTGGCTGGAGGTTGAGGACGTGGTCGTGCCGAAGTTGCAGGTCCTACGAATCAACCAAATGTTCGTGATGAAAGAGATGAAGTGATCGAGGAATTGCAAAGGCTAGTGGCGGAATTAACTCAACGTTTGGCAGCCCAAAGTCATGTTGATCCCAATTGAAGACTTTGGAAATCTTCAATGTCAAACACTTGAGTGCGTACTATGATGACTCAGGTATGAGCTCTCTTCAACCTATGGAGTTTGATGCAGGAGCATCCAAGAAAATCGAGACAGACAACATAGGAACATGGCTAAGGAATTAAGGAAGCGAATGTGCCAAAACATCCCAATTCGCAGGAGTAATTAGGAGAATGTACCAAAAAAATCTCAATTGCGGGTCAAGACTGGCGCACTAGAGTGGCCGATGGAGCAACATTTGTGTTGTTCGTGCCAAATTTCTATTTTTTTCGTGCCATTTAGTTTTGGTTCAGTCCAACCAACGTGTAAGGTCCTTATAAGTATTTGGATACCAAATTTT
>JAOWBN010031141.1:0-10291 GCA_028565015.1 Pinguicula moranensis | reverse complement strand
ATATTACTGGCGTCAACCGCATATACCTGGGATTAAACCTGTGGGTTAATATAAGCTACCCTGATGCAATAGTAATTTATCAGCAGAGAGATTTGAATAAAATGATATAAGAATGATCTACGAGAAAGAAAATCATCTCACCCGATGGCTTCAGCCTGAGCACAAAATATAGAAAGGATTCTGGTTCCACACCCTACATCAACTACACTTCGTTCGTATGCAAACACTCCGTTCGCCTGCTTGGAAATTGAGTCACCCGTCGCCGTTGATTTCCCGACCGGTTGGTTCTTTGATGAAAAGCGAGGTCACAAGGGTTCGAAACCTTCAACCCCTCCCGTTGAAATCCAGTCTGGACGAGAACTCTGTGGCCGTCGATTTCCCGTCACCGTTGATATCCAGTCGGGAGGAGAACTCTGTGGCCGTCGATTTTGAAAGAGGAGAACTTGTTTTCGTTGATTTCCCCTTGCTTTTCGTTGGATTTCAGAAAGAGGGAGAAGTTCTTTTTTAGTAAAAAGCCCGTGCATCGACAGGCGAGAGATGTTTCTCCGGGTTTAATCTGGCCATCCGTTCCATAGTTGATCAACGGCCAAAAATGAGTGTTTAATTGTGTTTCAATGGTTGTCCACAGAACCCATCCCTTTTAAGTATTACATATTGTATATTAATAATGTAGATTAACTCCAAATTTTGAGTGCTATGATGACGGGACTGTTCAAACCTCAAGTTGCTGGTTGAATGCAATTTGTGTAGTTACAATACAAACTCCATAGAATAATATCACCTATGCAACGTTTTCTCTCTCTAGACAAAATCCTTTGCCTTCTATCTAGAACTAGCCGATGGCTTCCTCCTTGGCTGCTGGAATTGAACCCCCAATCTTCTCCATCCCCAATCCTGTATAAATCTACGCTCCTGCAGTCAAATATTGCTGAATCAGTTGGCCAATGACCCTCTCCTTTGAAATATTGTTGGTACGAAAAGTTCTTTTTGGAAACTGCAGCTAGGTTGGGGTTACTCATCTCAATTGATGAAAAAACTGTATCTAAATTAGAAAGCTCATTCAATTTGATCCACACATCATTGGATATTGAAACAAATGAAGCTAATTTTACTGCCCAGGTTAGCGAAGAATAGGACATTACTAATACAGGTCCCGGTTTGGGAGTCTCTGGAAACCCCTAGAAAAGAACTGATCTGGTCCGATAGCTCAGGGAAGAGGAATGGCCTTCGTTGAGTCATAACAACTCGGTGGGTATAGGAACAAATCGGCCTCCTGATATCAAACAAGGAGATCCATCGGTGCATAATCTTCAGTTGATTCCTGGTCTGAATGGTGACGCGGAGCTCGGCCGGAGATTCTCGTTGATGATGAGAAACAAAAACAAAGCACAGAAGGTGCAACTTGCAACGCTAATCATATGGCAAATCTTCCCCTCAAAATACATTCCTCAATCCTGTCAGATGAGCCGCCTCCCTAGCTGTTATCAATGGGCTATCGATTTGAGAGACAGTGCACTACTTCTCAAACAAAGATCATCAGTTATGGCCTCAAGTTAATGCACATTTTATTATATAACACCTGTGGTTTAGGTTATGGCCTCAAGAGGGCAGAGATAAAAGAGCTAGTTCAGAAGCAGAGTGCTGACTTAATCTGTCTCCAAGAAACTAAACTCCTCTCGATCGATAGAGAGGTGAACTTGTAAACAGTTATGGCCTCACGATAATTTTGATTGGTTTCATTACGAAGCTAGAGGAAGTGTTGTTGGTATACTCTGTATTTGGAACAGTTCAGCCTTTAAACTGTTCAATTCTTGGACGGACGTTGGGATTCTGGGCCTAGAGATCTCTGGAGGGCTGGCTCTATTCCTTTCAAACTGTTAAACATATACTCCCCCTGCTCTTTGAGAGGGAAAAGGATCCTTTGGAATAATATACTAACATTCATCAGAGGAGATCCACTTGGAAGATGGTGTATTGGTGGAGATTTCAATGCCATCCGCTCTAATGCAGAATGAAGGAGCTGAACCGCCTCCAATAACACTGAGTTGAGAGAGTTCAATCAGTTTATATTGGATGCAAAACTAGTAGATCTCCCACTAAATAAATATTGCTTCACTTGTATATCACGGGGTGGCTCCTGTTCTAGCAGGCTGTATAGATTGCTCTCGTTGGAATCATGGTTAAATAAGTGGCCCGATCTATTCCAGATTGAACTTGACAGGTCTGTCTTAGATCATAGGCCAATTCTTTTGAAAACTGATGAGATAAACTAGGGACCTAAGGCTACTAGAACTTTGAATTGCTGGGAGAAGGAGGAAGGCTTCACTGAATTTGTCAAGTTTGCCTGGTCTTCCATTCAAATTCCAGGTAGTTGTAGACACGTTTTGCATGAAAAACAACTGTAAATGAGGCCGAAACTGAAGGATTGAAACAAGCAAGTATTCGGCCATATTGATAGAAGAATAGCCTCTCTACGTTCTGACCTTGGAGTACTAGATGAAACTGCTGACCAAATCCAACCAACAGTAACAATGACCACATTTCAACATGTTCTTCGCAACAAGGAATCTATTATGCTCCAAATTACAGAGTACAGTGAATATGTGAGGGGGATTACAACACTGGTACTTCCAATCCAAGGTTAACAGCCGCAGGAGAAAAAAAAACATTGAAGGTCTTAACTTCAAAGGTGGTCTAGACGGAGGACAGCTGAAATTAAGGATGGCATCACCAACTATCTATGGATTTACCTGCTTTCACCACACTATCTCCGCTGACAATGCCTTTCTGATCTCTTCTTTTACTGAAGCAAAAATCAAAACAACTATCTAGAGCTGCTCAACTTCAACGTGTACAGGCCCTGAAGTGACGGATTCAACTCACTATTTATACAAAGCCACTAGGAAATACTAAAGCACACTACATTGCATTCCTTCAAGAGTTCATTACTTTGGCACATAACATTGCTAGCCCTACTAAATTGGATCACTTCAAGCCGATCTCCCTGATCAGCAGTGGTTACAAAATATTAGCTAAATTGTTAACTAACATAATGAGGCAAGTAATGCATGAGGTAATTTCCAAAAATCAGACTGCCTTCATTAGATTGCGCCAAATTTTCGATGGAATTCTGATTGCTAATGAAGTCATTCATACAGTTAAGACGTCTAAGAAACCAGCAGCTTTGTTCAAAGTTGATTTTGTTAAGGCCTTTGACACGATCGATTGAAGCTTTTATGCTCTCTATGCTCTCTAAGTTGGGATTCTGCAAAATGTGGGTTGAATAAATTAGAGAATGTGTCTCAACATCGCATGTTGGTGTTTTGATCAATGGTAGCAGTGCAGTGCGGGGGAGTTTAAAATGCACCAAGGGTTTCACCAAGGAGATCCCCTATCTTCCTTTCTCTTCCTTGCGGTTGTAGAAGGTTCGAATTTGTTACTGAACAAAGCTGTAGACCTGAGAAGACTATTTGGTATAAAAATGGGAGTAACTTCAATCTTCCATCTACAATATATAGATGATACCGTGCTTTTTGCAACCAATACGAGCTCAAACATCAAGGCAATGAAAGGCATTCTCAGGTTCTTTGAGCTACTGTCTGGACTTTCTATAAATTTTGCAAAGAATCACTAATATTGGCTCAATAAAAATTCTTCTCTCTCGCCGGTAGAGCTACCCTTATTAGATTAGTGATGTGAAGTCTTCCTACCTATTACTTCCCCTATATCAGGTCCCTAAAAAGGTGATCAAGGACATAGAAAAGTTCTTGAGCTCTTTTTTGTGGAAACAGCAAGCCAATCAATCGAGGCCTATTCATTGGATCAAATGGTCAGACCATGTAAGGACAAAAACAAAGGTGGACTCGGTTATAAGAATCTGAGCCTCATGAACAAGTCCTTGCTAAATTGTTAAAGCACTTTGGGCCGGACCCAGAAAACCTTGGGTGTCAGGTTATTCGATCTAAATACTCAAATCATGAGGTGTGATGACGAGGTGGACAAAGTTCTACAACAAATTTGGGGTAACATATCCCCGAGAAGAGTCTAGATGTTTCATGGCGTCTCCTCCAATCCAGAATTCCAACGGTTGAAAAACTAGTCCATTGTGGAGTGCGTATTGAAATCATGGCTAGACAATGTGTCATGTGTGACTGTTGCCTTGAAAAAATCCTCCCATTTATTCCTGGCTTGTTCTAATGGTCACGGCGGCCTCTGGACGGACGTCTATACATGGTTTGAACTATCCTATACAACCCAGTTGGATATCCGACAACATTTCATCTCTCATATGCAATTTCTCAGGAGGAGAACCGGTGAAGAAATATGTAAGGCGATGTGGCATGTAGTTACATGGTATTTATGGCGAGAAAGGAATGACATCAGGTTTGATTTTACTCTAGGTATTGCGGTCTGTCTTGATTGGGTAAAGATCAACCTCTGGAATTGGATTAAAGCTCACTCAAAAATACACAAAGGTATCTCTGTAGGAAACTGGATCCATCTCCTACGATTGTGTTGTTCTATCACATTCTGGATTTGATCATGGACGAAAATGTTTCATCTACTGACTGCATTAGGCCTTACCTATGTGGCGTGATAAGAACCGCAAGTACACTTTGGTGCCTATCTCAAGCTTATTGCAGTCTCAATGACCTATTAAAGGTTTCATTTGTTTTGGTTTACCGCTTTAGACTCCTTCTGTTTTAGTTTATAGTTACATAGCTTTAGATCTTCATTGGTTGTAACGTGTTAGACTTTGCCAATTGGCTGTTTGTAATATAAGAAATTAATTACCAGTTTTTTTTTGAGTGCCATGTCTAATATCGTTTCTCAACTTCATATCATGCATAATCATCGCATGTGCTCAATACAATAAAAGGATGCATCATTTTTTTAATATATGATTCTTGTTTAATGTTATTGTCCCCTTGACTTCAATGTCTGGATTGGATCGCATAAGAATTTCTGATCTTCTGAACCCTAAACATGTTTTCTTTGATATAATTAACTAACTCATATACATAAATCTTAATCGAACTCTCACGTGATTTATTCTATCTCTCTCTCCAGGTTCCAGCTTGATGTCCTGATTGAACAGAAATGAACAAAAGTCGTGGTTTCCTCATTTAAGCTAGCATATGTCATTCCATCTTGAAGAGGTTTGAAGAACCTCAAGAACATGTGATGAAGAACAAAATGAAGAATTTGTTGAGATTGAATATTTTCCACTGCGTGTTTGTGTTTACAAGAAGCTTGTTAAATAGATATAATTGAGGTGTGAATCTTGAGTAATATGTACTTGACTATCTCTAGACTAGGTGAGTTGTCTATGTAAGAATGGTTTACAAAAATTTGTGCAATTTTGGCTTAGGTTAGACTATCACCTCAACACCCCGCAAGCGGAGCTTAGGGTTATGACACGTGAAGTTTGGACCGGAGAAAATAAAAAAGCTTGCGATTTAAACTCTTGGTGAAGACGTCGGCAAGTTGGAGATGAGAAGGAACAATTTGAGTCACCAGCTTATCGGCGAGCACAAGCTTATGTATAAAATGGTAATCTAACTCAACAAAGCTTGCCCGCTTGTGAGAAATAGGGTTAGAGCCGAGAAAGATAGCACTCTTACTTTCACTGAGCAATAATGGAGGGCGAACCATAGTGATACAAAGATCTTGAAGAAGATGAGTGAGCCATAAAGTCCCGACAGAAGCGATAGTAAGAGTACAGTACTCGAACTCACAACTGGATCGAGAAATAGTGGGTTGCTTCTTCACACTTAAAGAAACCAGGTTAACTCCTAAAAAGATAGTGTAGCCGGAGACAGAGCGGCAAGTATCTAGACAACCAACCCAATCAGCATCAGAGTAAACAAGTAAATCGGCAGAAGTAGAGCAACAAATTGAAGACCAAGGGTGAGGGTACCCTTGATATACCAAAGAAGCCGCTTTACTGCAAGTAAATCATCGTTAGTGGGTGCGTGCATAAACTGAATAATGACACCAACAACATATGAGATATTAGGACGAGTGATTATGAGATACTAAAGGCCCAAATAAGAGAGTGATACAGTGTAAGGATCATCAAATGGAGTACCCAATATGGAAAGATGCTGAGAAACAACCATAAGGGTCAGAATAGGCTTGCAATCCAGAAGTTGAGCACAGGCAAGCACATCATGAGCATACTTTAATTGACTGAGCATCCTCAGTGGGAGTGACCTCTAAGCCAAGGAAATAAGTGAGAGAATCCAAATCCTTGGTTGCAAACTCGGAATCAAGACACCGAATAAAGTGCTCTAGAAGAGACAAGTCACTGCCGGTGACAATGATACCATCCACATAGAGAAGGAGATAAATAACCTGAGAGCCTCTAAAGAAAGTGAAGAGCGAAGGATCAACACGACTGCAAAAATCACCCAATGAGAGAAGAAATGCAATAAACCAATCGAATAAAGCCTAAGAGGCCTGCCAGAGGTCATAGAGAGCCTTGCGCAAGTGACAGACATGATCAGGGAAGTGAGGATTCACATAACCAGGAGACTGCTCCATATAAACATTCTCAATAAGAGTACCATTGGGAAATATATTCTTGACTTCCAGCTGGCGAAGAAGCCAACCACGAGAAATAGCAAGAGAGAGAAATGTGCGGACAGTAGTAACCTTCAGCACGGGGATGAAAGTAGCAAAATAATCCAAGCTCAGAACCTGAGAAAAACATTGAGCCACAAGATGCGCTTTGAAGCGCTCAACGGAACCATTAGGGAGATACTTGGTGCGAAAAACCCATGTCGAGCCAACAACTTTCGAGTGAGAGGGTCAAGAGACAAGAACCCAAGTCTGATTAGTCTGCATGGCTCATATCTCATCATCCATGGCCGCGACTCATGCAGGATCTTTGGTAGCAGATTTGAAGCCACAAGTCTCCGAAGTAGTAACTAAGGCAGAGAGAAGAAGAGTGGGAGCAACGGTGCTAATATCAATAATGTGGCGAGGGCGAAAGACCCGGACTTGGCTTGAGTGACCATGGGATGAGTGCTCGGGAAAGAAGGTGGCACATGCAATGGCAGGGCAGGTGAAGTTTGTGCATCAGGATAACTGGGAGAGGGAAAATCTGGCATGCATGGTGATGAAGAATCAGGACAAAGGAGGCAAGGGGGAGTGGACGGTGAGGCTATATCAAGAGGTGCCGGAGGGGATACAAAGGACGTGGGTGAGGGAACAACAGGCTCAAGAAAAGTAGATATGGTAAGAGAGGAGATAGACTAAGTGGGAGAAGATGTATGAAAGGAAAGTAAGTCTCATCGAACTTTGCATGACGAGTAATATAGATACAAGAAGTGAGAGGGTCAAGACAGCGATACCCTTTGTGAGAGGAACTAACGCCAAGGTAAATACAAGGAAGACTGCAATGAGAGAGCTTGTGAGGAGCAAAATCACGAAGACAAAGGAAGACCCGACAACTAAATGGACAAAATATATCATAACAAGGAGGAGGAAGAAAACAGTAGCTCAAAAGAAGAAATTCTTGCAAGTAGCGAGGATGGCAACCGGTTGATGGCTTAGGTCGCAATGCTAAACATGTCAACCCGAAAGGAGAGAGGAAGATGAGAATGGAAGAGTAGAGTAAGGCCAATCTCAGTAATATGACGATGTTTGCGCTCAGCACGCCATTTTGAGCAGGCGTGTAAGGATAAGACATATGATGGTGAATGCCAGAAAGATGAAGATGATCGTGAAAGCGATGACTAGTAAATTCAGTACCTCCATCACTTTGAAATATTTGAATGTTGGTGAAAATTTGATTTTCATCAAAGGAATGAAAATGACGAAAGACATTAAATCAGGCTTTCTACGAAGCAGATAAAATCAAGTGAAACGAGAGAAATCATCCACAAAAATAACATAATACAAATAAGTCATCAGTATACAAACCAGGGGATGAACCCTATAAATCAAAATGTATAAGGGCCAAAGGCCTAGTAGCACAACGAGCGTTGGTTTCAAAGGGTAAGCGAGGGCTCTTGGCCATTTGGTATGAAGTACATAAATGTGATGGTGATAAAATAGAACTAATAGCTATATGTCCTTTTGACATAATAAAGTGAGTATGGAGGTATAAACATGACCAAGATGAGAGTGCCAAATGTCATAAGATCCACGCGAGGTGGTGGTGTGAAGGACGACAACAAAAGCAGGGATGCTGCGATCCAGTACATACAAACCATCCTTATGTCGATCGGCTGCCAGAGTCTGCCACATGCAACGATCCTGTATAACCAAGTGAATGTCAAGAAAAGTGAAAGCAACAGGGGAATCGCGAGTGAGCTTACTAATAGAGAGCAAATTTTTGGTAAGTAATGGAACAACAAGAACATCCAAGAGATGAAGATCACAGATGGAGAGAGAATGTAGCGGTATGGGTGATGGGAAAAGAAGCACCATTCCCAACAATCACACTCTTCTTACCAGTATACGTAGAAGTATGATCCAAAGTAGAGGAGGATGGGGTCATGTGAGCAGAGGCACCTGTGTCCAAATACCAGTCAGATACAAAAGAACTATGAGAAATCGAGCAGCTCGAGGGCAGGGGCCCTGAAACAACAAGAACCGAAGGGGTCGTGGGAACTGTGGGGGACAAGGGGTCCACCATAGGAATACTAGGTAGCTGATGAGCACCACATGTAGCTGGAGGAAGCCTGGATGGTCTAACTTGGATTTGTTCAAACATATGGCCCAGTAGAATTTTGTCCTTGACTAAAAAATGGCCTACCAAAAAAATTAGTACTCGACCGACTATAATAATAAGAGGGATTGGGTGACCCAGAGTGAAGGCCTAGTACTCAAATGTGAGTATCCTCGAGGCAGAGATGATGCATAATGCAGTAAAGAGAGATGAGCTTGCGCATCGGCTACGGTATCTACCACTGGGAACTACAATGACCATGATGGTGGTGCCATCGCTAACGCGAATGAAGCTGATAGCAGCGATCAGGTTTATGCCTAGGCTTCTCACATAACTGACACTAGACACGACCTTGACCTTGAACATGGCTGCCAAGACCATGGTAGCCAGAGGGTTCTCCACCAAAAGGAGCATACGTAGGCACCAGTGCTGAGGACAGCGACGTTGAGTGTGGCAGCGGTGAGTACAATGTTGTGGAGTATGGTGGCGCGAGAGTAGGGGAGAACGAGAGCGTATGAGAAGTGCCCTGAAATGTAATGAGGGTGTAGTGTTCTGAAGAAAGAGTAGAGCATAGTTATCGGCGACATCGGCGAGATCAACAAACGATAAAATTGGGTGGTGGGCAAGCTCTATGGTGCTGAAGGAGTGAAAATCAGTACCAAGTCCTTGAAGAAACCAATGAACTTGATTTAAAGAATCAACAGGTCGGCCAATGGAGATCAATTGATCACACAGTTTCTTGAACTTAGAGGCAAATTCCTTGACGGACTGCATTCCATGCTGCAAACTCTGCAACTCTCTACGACAGTCCAAAAATCACGTGAGGTAGAGTGCCCAATAATGTGGTGATGAGCAAAATCCGTGAGGGAGGATAAGATAAGGGAAACAATTTGTTCATCAATGTCCCTCTATTTAATATATTTGGGATTTTCAACAAGGTGATTTGTCTGATCAAGTTTCGGTGGACTAGGGAGAGAGCTATCAACGTAGGGAAGAAGGTTGTGATTGCGAAGGAGAGGGAGAAGTTGGTTGTGCCAAATAAGAAAATTATTGTCATTGAGTTTGATTGTAATAAGATGAACAAGAGTGCTAAGAGGTATTGGAGAAGATGCAACATCCATTTGTAGCAAAAATAGAGAAGGGAGAGGTAAAGCTAATGGAAGAAAATGGAAAATAGAGAATTGAGCTTAGCGGCGGTCAAACCTTTGAATAATAGAGAGGTAAGTGAAGGGGATAGAGGATTTAAGTGGAAGAAAAGGAAGGAAATGTAGGATCAACAGAGACGGTTAAGCCATTGGTTTCTCTGATACCATGAAGGGTGGGTTTGGCGTCAGGCTTGAAGAAAACCCTTCTCGCGGTCAAGACTAGGAACACTCAGGGATTAGGTGCTCATTCCTGTTTGGTAACGTACATGCTTCTGAGGAGATTACTGCAATTCCACTATTGTAGCCGGATTACATTAGGGTTTGTTGATTTACCTATGCAATTTTACATATATATCCCTCGTTTTGGCTTACAAATTAAGTTAATTTCGGTCAATTTCAGGTGTTGAGTTAGAACTTACTGAGCAAACTTGTATTTGCAAAATTTTGTTTAACAGAATATTCTGTT
>JAOWBN010031130.1:0-10291 GCA_028565015.1 Pinguicula moranensis | reverse complement strand
TTAATATATAAAATTCAATAAATAAATTATAAGCACTTTGTTGGTAAAGACTAAGGTTTAAATCTTAAACCATTTACAACGGCTGATGATTAGGATAGGAATGTCCTTTTGGACGATTATCCCCAAGAATCTGTTTATAACCGATATTTTAAATATTATATGAAATTTTCTTGTCTTTTCATGTATAATTTATACATTTTTAACACGTGGTGAAAACTTCCACCACCACCGCCTCCGCAACTGATGATGGTGGATGCATTTTTGTATTCCGACAAAAAGTCGGTGGCGGTGGCGAATTCGGTGGTTGAAATCTGCAATCGCCACCAACAACCTTATTTCATTTTCTTAAAAAATTTAAAAACATAAAAACTTTAACTTATTTTTTTTTCATTTTAAAAAAAATATATTTTTGTAAAATTGTCAGTGGTGGCGGTGGCACACCATCGCCGACGATTATCGGTGATGTACTTAATGGTTATCAATGGCGGTAGACTTTTTGCCCACCGCATAGAAGTCGGTGGCGGTAGCGAATAGCGCCAATCCGCCATTGATACCATCAATAGCCACCCCTAGATTTATTGAAATGACAAGGTTATAATATAAGATAATGAGCTATCTTTTTTTTTTATTAGAAATGATTGGCATACCCTTTTTGTATGTAGCCAAGGATAAAAAAATGGAATAATTCTACATGATTTCATAAAATTGAAACCCTAGGAATGAGCAAGTTAAGTCCACATAATACTTCTCCTTGCGGTGCAACAACTAATCGATGACTTCGTCTTTCGACCATGGGAGCTCAAGCAATAGTGTTTCGGAGCAAGTCCCAGATACAAGTGCAAAGGAAGATAAACTAGAGTGGATGCCAGTCCGTCACCGCAAAACAGCGGGTTCCCGAAAAAATGATGCTCAATGGATTCAGGAGAGGCGTCTTTTCCCTTATACCATCAACCTACGGGCAAAAATCAATCTCATATTATTTCCCTAACTTTCCACCGTCATGGAAAAAGACCGAAATGTGGCATCTTTTCTCCGGGTACAACAAAGTAACCGATGTTCATATTCCAAAAAGCATTCCAGAGTCTGGTATCAGATTCGGTTTTGTAAGATTTTTGAAGGCTTCTGTGAACTCTTCTCTGCTGGGCAAACTTAATGGGATTTGGGTTGGCTCATATCAGCTCAATGTTGATGAAGCCAAGTCTCAATCGCCTCCAGAGATCTCAAAAACTGCGCATAGTGTGACTACCTTTGAAGCATCTCATGCTTTGTTCTCTAAAGCTATCTTCAGATCCAGAGGCCGCTAAATGGTTGGAGCGGCGTCTCATTGGAATCCCGACACTGGTTCTTGATATCCACTCTTTGGAGCAAATTCTCTTTGATGCTGGTTACGGCAATTGTTCAGCAGTTAGTATTGAGGGGGAGAACAACTGATCAAGATGTCATCTCCTGAGGAAACCACTCGTCTGTTAGCAGATCACACAGTGGTTACCAAACTTAATCTCCATCCACTAAGGCCTTGGAAATTATTGAATGGTAAGTTGGCTCGTTTAGCTTGGATTCAGGGTGCATGGCACTCCTTTGCTTTTTTTGGTATAAAAAATTCTTTGAGGAAATCACGACACAAGTTGGCTCCTGGGGCGCTCCGCGCAATAAGAAAACGCTCTAGTGCCCTCTGGCTTACTTAACTTATAAGGCGTGCAACCCTTGGTGACTATTGATGAAAAACACTGAATCTAACTGAGATGTTATTTGGGCGAATCCAAGTCTTAACAAGTTCAAATAGCCGTATTACTCAGACAATTGAAATTGAAGCAGACAATGTGAAATTCAATATCCAGCTAATGGAGGAAGAAATTCCAAATGTCCCAGTTCATGGCTGGGTTCATAACTCCTTGCAACGTCATTCGGTACAAGTATTAGGTGAAAGATGGCCTGCTCTGTCAAAGGAAGTTTGGGTAGCGAAAAAGAAAGAAAATAAGACTGTCCCAGACTCTAAAGATAGTGTGATACAACTTAATTAAGCATCTATAGTGCCTGAGATCTCTCTCCGTCCAACTAGTAAACCGGGTTTGACTTGTGAGCCTATCAAAATTGAGGCTACCATAGACCCAGTAGGTGCAACGCTCGAGGGGAGCAAATCACCAACTCCTGCAGCGGAATTTTCTATCACCAAAACAGATAAAGGAAATATCTGCCACAATTCGCTGATGGAGGTTCAAAAGTTCGGATATGATGGCGCGCTGGGCAATCAATCAGCAACAAGGATGGGACAACGCGAAACAGTTTCTGAAGGAGAATCGAGTGCCAAGCGAAGGGTTAAGGAATAGAATGGATGAGTTGTGGGCCTTCCCTACCACAACCCACCATGGTAAGTACACTGCTTTACTGATAAGTCAACACGAAAATTTTGGGCCGAGGCCTACGGAGGTACTGACTGGATTATGTTCCTCCACTCTGAAAGAAATTAGGACGAGCCATCTGGCCCAACCAGAAACAGATTTTCCAGCCAAAATTGCTCCCTGCTCACCTGCTGAATCTGTGCATAAACTGAGAAAACATACAAGCTGGATTCGAGAGTGCCACACTAATCTTCTAGATGATCTCAGTGCAACTATAAAAGCTACGCCTTCAAACCCTCAAACTGAATCATTAGCGAACCTCGCAATAGAATTGGGAGTCACCCCGAATATTTCTAAAGAGGATATTTGCAATCGCTTAGATCAGATGGAAGAAAGAGATAGAGACTTGAGCAAGCAAAAAAAAGGACAAGAAAAAGAAGGTCCGCTCCGGCAAAACTCCTTCATCCAAATAAAATGTGTATATCTTCCTATAACATCCGGGGCCTCGGAACACCACAGAAAAAGGCCAAAATTTGGAACCTATTATGAATACAGAAAATTGATCTTATTTGCATTCAAGAAACAAAACTGTCATCTATAGACCAGCTCTTCTGTAATCGTCTTTGGCCTCAAGAAGACAGACTGGCGTTTCACAGAAGCTATTGGCAACTCCGGTGGTTTACTCAGCATATGGAGGACGTCTGTGTTTCGAATTACCCATAAGTGGGCGGAACAAGGTATTCTCAGATTAACAGGAACTTGGGGGCCAGAGGAAATTCCTGTAAATATATATTCACCAAGTGATTTGAGAAACAAAAGAAGATTGTGGCATACTCTGTCTACCCTCCTTATACATAATCAGAATTGCATTGGTGTATAGTCGGAGATTTTAACGCCATCCGTCTCCCGGGGTAAAGAAAAAGTCATTCCTTCTCCCTCTATCGGAAATGTGAGTTTAACAGCTTCATAGTAGCAACTGATCTAGTGGATCTGCCGTTGCAAAGAGTGGTATACCTGCATATCGTGAGGCGGCAAATGCAACAGCAGGATTGATCGATTTTTGTTATATGAATCATGGACTGCACAGTGGCACGGGCTTTCTCAGATCAGTTTGGATAGAGTGTTGTCTGATCATCGGCCTATATTGTTAAAATTCGAAGAATAGAACCTAAAGCAATACGATATTTTAACTGTTGGGAGAAATATGAGAACTTCACTGATCTAGTTAAGTCCGCATGGTCATCTTTCAGGATAGTTGGTTACAGCAATTATGTGCTGAGTGAAAAACTGAAGCTATTGCGGATGAGGCTGAATCACTGGAATAAGAACTCTTTTGGCCATAGTGATCATACAGTAGATGTAATCCAGCTACAACTCAATCAACTTGATTCTAAAATTGAAGAAGGACTCGAGACTGCCGCAGACAGATCATTGGGAACCTCTCTATGTCTACAACTGCAACATCATCTTAAGATTAAAGAGCTACTGCTGCTGCAAAAATCTAGATCTAAATGGATCGAAGAGGGAGATGATAACACTTGATTTTTTCACTCCAAAGTGAAGAGTAACTGCAAAAGGAATTCTATACGAGGAATGAATTTTGAAGGGGTATGGTCTGACAATGTTGATGATGTTAAGGCAAGATCAAAGATCACTTTTCAACTCATTTCTCACCAGATGATTGGGAAAGGCCATTACATAATCTGCCTGCAACACACTGTCTAACGACTGAAGATAACATGTTTCTCATATCTCCTTTCTCTGTGATGAGATCAAGTCCACTGTGTGGAGCTATTCTACTGCAAAAAGCCCCAGACCGGACGGCTTTAATTTTCACTGTATCCAGCGACATTGGGACATTATTAAGCCTGATTTCACCACTTTTATCAGGGACTTTTACAGGTATGGAAGATTATCTAAATCGATGAATATAACATTCATCACCTTGATTCCAAAAATTGAGAGTCCTTCTCAATTGGATCACTATCGTCCCATTTCTCTGATTCGGTGAATCTAAAAAGTTCTTGCCAAACTCCTTACTAATTGACTAAAAATTGTTATGCATACACTGATCTCCTCAAATCAGACTGCTTTTATTCTTAGGGAGGCAAATTCTAGATGGGATATTAATTGCCAATGAAGTCATACATACTGTGAAATGAACTGAAAAGTCCTCTGTTCTTCTCAAGGTGGACTTTACAAAAGCCTTTGACATGGTAGATTGGGATTTCTTGCTAGCCATGATGCGGAAAATGGGCTTTAGCCAAATATGGATCTCATGGGTCGAAGTGAGTTGGTCTGGTGGCGATCGACCTGGAAACACAGGGCTTGCCTAGTGAGGTCCAGGGTTCGAATCGCGCTGGATACAATTCTGCTCTGACACCTCTGTGGGGATTAGTCGGGGGGCCGAAGGCCCAAAGGATACCCTGATTTGTGATTCTGAAACCCAGTATTCTGATTACTTATCAAAAAAAAAAAGGATCTCATGGATTACGGAGTGTATTAGCTCTGCACATGCCGCGGTGTTGATTAACGAAAATAGCTCCGGGGAATTCAAACTAAGGAGAGGTTTAAGACAAGGGGACCCCCTGTCCCCCTTTCTTTTTTTGATTGTTACTGAAGGACTAAACCTTCTCATCAACAAAGCAGTGGATCTGAGGAGATTATCCGGGATAAAGGTTGGCCTCGCGAAGATTTTGCACCTTCAATATGCGGATGATCTGCTGCTTATAGGCGTTGGTACACACGAAAATATATTTGTCGTGAAAGGAATTCTTAGAGCTTTTGAGCTTGTATCAGGTCTCTCTGTCAATTTTACAAAAAGCAGGCTATTTGGCATCAATCTTCAAGATGAGGCACTGGAGGCTCATGTTTATTAAACTGCCAATCAGCAACATTACCCTTCATGTATTTGGGAATGCCAATTGGGGGGATCCTAGAAGACTTTCATTGTGGAATCCAGTTCTCACCATGATCAAAAATAAAATTCAGAATTGGGGAAACAAGTTACTTTCCATGGCAGGTAGGTTGACACTGATTAAGTCTATTTTATCCATCTTAACGGTCTATTGCTTCTCCTTATTCTCAGTCGCTTATGGAGTATTAAAAGCCATAGAATCTATGCTAAGAAATTTTTTATAGAAGCAGAAAGTAACCTCTAGCCGTCCCATTCACTGGGTAAGTTGGCGGAAAGTTTACCAAGAAATCAAGGATGGGGGACTCGGTGTGCGTGATCTAAAACACATGAATCTGGCTTTGATGGCCAAATGGCTCTTGCGACTTAGGGTGGAGGACGACAGTTTGTGGTGCCGGGTGATAAAATCTAAATATTTCCTCAGATCTAATCATCTCAGCAGTTGGGATTTAGTTACCTTGCCTGATAATGTTTCCTACTATTGGAAGGTGATATGGAAAATTGCTACAAGCAGTTGGCTATCTAGTAGAATAAAACTGGTATTGAATAAAGGTGATATGGCCCTCTTCTGGAGATTCGATTGGTCTGGGGACGGTTACTTAGCATTAAAATATCCATCATTATACATAATAAGCACGCAAAAACACTCCACTGTGTTTGACATCTCTTCTCCTAATCTTGGTAGCAGAAACTGGAATTTGATATTCAGAAGATTTCTCAGAAATAATGAGAGTGAGCAATTAGAGGAACTTATCCTGTTATTGCAACAATATAACAACTACTCAGCAGGCTCAGATTATTGGAGATGGACCTCAGAAGGCTCTGGCAACTTCACAGTCCTATCCGACTACAATGTTCTGAGAAATAGTCTTATGACAGATTCTGAAGATGACTCATTTCAAGCAAATGCATGGGGCAACCTAGCTCCTAAACGTGTCCAATTGTTCACATGGAGGATGTTCCAGAACAGAGTTCCTTCAGTTGATAATCTGTTAAGCCGTGGTATCACAATGAGAAGCGGCAAACAATTATGCGTAATGTGTGGAACCTCCGGTGAGACAGCGTGTCACTTATTCATTGAGTGCCTTAATGCACATAACCTTTGATCACAAGTGTACGACCGGTTTGATATGGCATACTCCAGATCAGATGAAATCCAGCAATATTATGAGCGCCATATGGACCGGTTATTTAATAGAAATGACTAGGAAATATGGAGAGAAGTATGGCAGGCCGTTATCTAGATACTTTGGAAAGAGCGGAATGCCATTTGATTTGATGTTGAAACACAAAGCAATACTGCCCTTGAATCGGTGAAACTGTACTCCTGGTCCTGGCTTACTGCAGACCTGAATCTTCACAGAGGAACTTCAATTTGTGATTGGTACAGGTGCCCGAGACTTCGCTGCTCAATCTCATTACATTAGCACATGCCCGTGTTATCTGTAAGGAATGCAGACGCAATGTGTGTTGAAACTGCATCCTGTAAGCTAGCTTTTCTGTAAACACCTGATGACTTTTTACCTTTATATTTAATACAAAACTTTAATTATAAAAAAAAAGTCCACATAATATTATATTATATTTATATAGATAGATATTAATTTTACTAGACAACAAAAATGTCTCACTAGCAAGAGACCCTACTTGGGGCAATATGCATCACAACTTAAAACATTGATCAATTTACTCCTATTATGTACCAAAACTATATTTTAGAGTTTTGAGATGGATCCAATGGACATTATGTAGAAAATGTAGGTGACATATTCCTTTTAAGGGCCTTGATATTTTAGTCGGTGCAAATCCCAAGAGAGTTAGTACATGACAACCTGCTGTAAAAAGATTCAAGAAAGTGTTTGGAGCATGAAAAAACAGGAATTCTCGGTTGGAAGTAGGTTGCTGCCTTAACTTTATCCTTTCTGCATTACCAACTTACTACTTTTCTTTTTCTCTAGCCCCAAGTAATATAATCCACAAGTTAGGTTCCATACGAATGTTCCTTGTTTTGGGGAGTGAGAGCTGAAAGAAAAAGAGTGGTTTGGGTCTCTTGGGAGAAAAACTACCAACCCAAAAATAGGGAAGGGAGGGGGGGTAGGCGTTCGAAGGTTAGAAGACTTAACAAAGCATTGTTAGGGAAATGATGATGGTGGTGAAGGGGAAGTATTTAGTGAAAAAGTGAGTTGTCGAAGGATATTTTGAGATAAAAGTATGGGAAAGGCAGAGTTGTGAGTGAAAAACTTAAGAGGGGTGAGGGGATGAAGTGAGTAGCGATACAAAGGGGTAGACAACGAGGAGTTAATACACATTCTAGTTGGTGGAGGGGGTACATAAAATAAGGGGATGATCGGTTTTACAATAGCATGATGAAGCAAGTGGGGGATGGACAAAAGATGATCTTGAGGAGCTGAAAATCATTCTTAACACTATCTCCTTTCAAGAATCTTGTGGTGATCAATGGATATTCAAAAATAGCAATGATGACCAATACAAAGTCAAAGTAATCTTGAAGACAGTTGTAGAGAACCAACTTCAATTATTTTCAGAAGAGGAAGCACAATAGCTCCAAGAAGCTTGGGGTAAATTCATTCCAAGAAAAGTTTCAATTATGTTATGGAGATTGCCCCAGGTGAGATTACCCACAAAGAAGAACCTAAGACAAATAGGCATCTTAAGCACAAACCACCAAGTGGATGTACAACATATTTGCAAAAACTGACAACAAGAATGAACAACATATTTTTCAACAATGCAACTTCAACAACAATATATAGGAATCCTTAGGTTCTTGGAAAAACATTTCATTTTATCACAGAACCACACCTTTTTATTGCTTTGATACCATGACAACCTCCATTGAGGAATCCATGGAGGTTTGAGGATTTAAAAATACAAGCATTTTCATTTCTGAACTGTCTGAATGAATTTACATTGTACATCTGCTAGGGTTTATATAGAAAACTAAATGATACACGAGACCAACTCTTAGCCTCTTCTAGTACAGTTTGCACTGCTTTTCATGGCTGAAAAGGGCATGAAGAGTCGAACTATGGTTCCTGGAGAGCTTCTTCTAGAAGAGACTGGAGAACTTCTGGAAGAAGCTGGATTATCATCACTCTCGGACAAGGCTGCAAGTAATCTATCTGACTCCTTCATCTTGTTTGCTCTTGACCTGTACATTCAAATATGCAAGGATTCTTGTGTCTTCTACCTGCCAAGAAACATTTAAATAGTTAGAATTCACAATTCAATAATCAAAAACAATACTTGCCTCCACGTCTGCTTGATAGTAGCCTTGGGTGCCTTCGAATCTTGACTTTCATATGCATCCACAATCACCAAGTAATAATGATAGGGGTAATACCCACTAAAAACACCGACGCCGTTGAGATCGTCGTGAGGAGAGCTTTCTACAAGTAGGTTGCATTCCACGCGTGGACTTCATGCGCCGATGGAGCTTGGCAACATAATCTTTGTCTCAGTTTGCTCATCGTAACTGTCTAATCGATTTTGATTGATTTCGTGCTGTTTATTGTATATTGGTATTTTATCAGATATGATGAATTATTTGATTGGATTTATCGTATTTGCCTAAACTTGGTAACCCAATTAGGCATGGTTGATGTTGTTTTGGATTTCGTATTGATGGTGGGGTGTTGAGACGTGTATATTGTCGTATGAATATGGAGGATCGTGTTATGTGGGTTGTATTGTTGCTGTGATCACTTGTGATTTGAGCCACTGTGCGTGAAATGTCCAGGAAAGACGATAGTGCGGTTAAACAAGGATTGGAGGTTCTGAATAATCTCAACCCTGAGGTGCTCGGAGCCTTGGTTGGGCTCATACAGGGAGCAAATGCCTCAACCTCGGTCATTGTCCCTGCTGCTACTCCGATCAATATTGATCTTCCACCGATCGATTTGAAAGTTGATGGATTGACTAAGTATCTTAGCTGGTCTCACATGATTGAGACCATCTTAGTAAGGAGGAGCCTGGACGGCTTCCTGAGGGAGTGTGAGTCGAGGAGTGACATCTCTTACACTATGAAGTGGAAAGTTACTAATCATCAATTATGTATCTGGTTTCTAAACTCGATGACTGCATCTATTCCTTCTACTGTTGATGGCCTTAGCTTGGTGAGTGAGATGTGGGCTAGTTTGAAGACTACCTATTCTAGAATTGAAAACCAAATGAGGGTATTTCAGCTTCAGTTGAAAATTGATGCAAAGGTCCAGGGGGGAAGCTTATTCAGGAGTAGTCTATTTTCCTGAAGCGATTATGCGCTGAGATGGATCACTATGACCCCTTATCTAGTTGTAGTGACTCGAAATGCAAAATGTGACAACGCTTCGAGAAAGGAAGGACTATGAAATTCTTGAAGGATCTGAATTCGACCTTTCACTTGAGGAGATCAGTTTTATTGTCCCAGGCCAAAATTCCATCAATTAATGAGGCTATTGCTTCTATGATTTAGGCGGAGAGTGAGATGAGGATACACTCTACGCCGAATGTAGTTTCAGGTGCGAAGGCATTAGCTACTGCTAGTCCACATGTGACTGTAGTCCAGGAGAGGCTCACAGTTGTTATCAGTGTGAGGTGGTTGGCCACTTGATGGAGTCTTGTCCGAAGATGTCCCGTGAGAGAGATTCTGAATGTAGAGGTAGATTTGGAGGTAGAGGTAGAGGTCGCGAAGGTAGGAGAGGTGGTTCTAGGGGTGGTAGCCGAGGAGACTATCACACCAACTTGATGGTGGATACTGATGATGAGGAGATTATGGGGAGTACTGTGACCGTTGAGGAGGATCGATCATTCTTTGACGTACTCCAGAAGAAACTCAAAAGCGTGAGGATAGACACTAATACACCTACCTCATCTGACTTCTCTGGTAACATTGCTTTGGCCTCAGGTTTCATAGGTATGTATGACTCACTAGCCCTGGCATTATTTCCTACTACTGGTTTGTCAGATTGGATCATTGACTCTGGAGCTTCTGGACACGTGACGGGTGCTGCTAAGGAGTTCAGCTCCTATACTCCTT
>JAOWBN010031119.1:0-10291 GCA_028565015.1 Pinguicula moranensis | reverse complement strand
TGCTGCTAACAGTGGTGGTTATTGAACTCAGTGACATTGCATTTGCTGTAGGTATCCTATTCTATTCATCATCAACAACCCGAGACACATTTTTTATTCACTATTATTTGATATTTGCTTCTCATGGTCTCTCATCATTTCTTGTCAGGTGGATTCCATACCTGCGGTATTCGGTGTTACTAGAGATCCTTTCGTAGTTTTCTCATCTAATCTGTTTGCTATATTAGGTGCATTCTTATCCCTTGTCGCTATGTATTCCCATCATTCCCTTATAGCTGATTAAATTTCATGATTTCATCATATTTTATTGTTTCCCAATTAAAAAAAATCAGGTTCATGCTTGTACTGAAAGTTCAAAACCAGGAGTGTATATCTTAATCTTTGCTACTGTTTTGAATTACTACAACATTATGACACTTGCAGGAAAATTATAATAGATGACTTGAAAGGTTTAGGCAATACTTTTTTTAGTGAAAAATGGCCCTTAGCCATATACAGAGTACATGTTATATATTTGTTACTTAGTCCT
Source organism: Pinguicula moranensis (assembly GCA_028565015.1). Lineage (NCBI taxonomy): Eukaryota > Viridiplantae > Streptophyta > Magnoliopsida > Lamiales > Lentibulariaceae > Pinguicula > Pinguicula moranensis. The sequence goes on along the minus strand of JAOWBN010031119.1, from coordinate 9,762 downwards.
TAGATAAATAACAAATATCAACACTCCCCTCCCCTCCCCTCCCAAAATGGGCGAAAGATATTTACTAAATCTATCTCATTACATAGTCTCACCAAGTCCAGCGAACTAAGATCCTTAGTAAGACCATCAACCACTTGTTTCTTGGTAGTTACATGTCTAAGCTCCAGCAGTTCAGTGTTCAATTTCTCATTAATGAAGAACCTATAAATTTCCCCATGTTTGGTTTTGTCATGTTGCACCGTGTTGTTGGCAATACTGATTTCTGAATTGTTATCGCACCACAACTTCATTTGGACTCCTTGGTCCATCTTGAGCTCCACCAACATGAATCTCAACCAGATCATCTCTGCAACACTCGGGGTTATGGCTTTGTACTCTACTTCATCTGTAGAACACACAACCATCGGTTGTTTCTTACTCTTACAGGAGACCAGATTGCCTCCTACAAATATGCAGCATCCAGACGTGAACTTGTCATCAGCATAGCTAGCCAATTTGAATTACAGTAGCCCTCAATGTTCAAGTGCTCATTCTTTCGAAAGATCAGTCCCTTCCCTGGTGTACTTTTCAGATATTTCAGAATCTGGTTCACTGTATCCAGGTGACCCTTCATAGGATTGAGCATGTATCGGTTCATTACATTCACAGCAAATGATAAATTTGGACGGGTATGACTCAGATATATCAAATGGCCCACCAATCTCTGGTATCTCTCCCTGTCAACTTGTTCACCAGCCTCTGCGCTCAGCTTCGACTTCTGATCAATAGGCACACTAGCAGGCTTGCAATCCAGTATACTTGTCTCCTTGAGCATATCTAGGACATACTTTCTTTGGGACAGAACAATCGTCTTTGGCCCACGAGTCACCTCAATCCCAAGGAAGTATTTCAATTCCCCAAACTCCTTCACCTCAAACTCTTTACCTAGTCTCAACTTCAGCCTCGCGATGTCACTCTCATCATCACCAGTGATGATTATATCATCCACCAAGTATCGTGATATGACCTCCATCTCAACTGAATACTATAGTATGGTCAACATTGATCTTCTGATACCCCATGTCAACTATAGCCTTCCTGAGCCTAACAAATCAAGCTCAAGGAGATTGCTTCAATCCATATAAAGACTTCATGAGCCTGCAAACCTTACTAGCTGTCTGGCTGGTGCCAAAACAAGGTGAGATCTCCATATATACCTTCTCCAAAGTAACTGTGAAGAAATGTATTCTTCACGTTAAGCTGGTGTAGTTTTCACCCCTCATTTGCTATTATGGAGATCAAAGTTCTGATTGTGCTTATCTTAGCCAATGGTGTGAAGGTCTCATCATAGTCAATGTCATAGGTCTGACTGTACCCTTTGCCACCAACCTTGCGTTGTAGCGCTCCACTCAACCCTTAGGGTTTTGTTTTACAGTAAATACCCATTTGCATCCAATCGCCTTTTTGTCATGTGGTAGTGATACAAGCTATCAGGTTTTATTCTTTGCAAGAGCCTCAAGTTCTTTTATCATAGCAACTCTCCACTTCGGATCTTCCTTTGCAATTTTCCAATGCTTAGGAACAAAGATAATGTCCAAAGATGTAATGAATGCTCCATGTTTGCGTGGTATGTGAGAGTAAGAGATATGGTGAGCAATATCATGTGGGAACCCATATCGGTTAGGTGGGACTCTCGCATTGTTGTTAACAGTCCGTCTTCTTAGTTTTCTTGGATATATGTAGAACTTGGCCAGTTATCCAAATTCCACTAGGACCATGAAGAGCTATCCCAAGGCAAAAAGAACACAGACTCAACACTGAACAGGCCCTAGCCTCAATAAACTGCAATTGTCTCATTGTAGAAGTTGCTCTGGTATGGGTGCTGATTGATCTCATAGACAATGGTCCGAACAAGATCAAATGCACCAGGCTGTAAGAATTTGTTGACGGCTGACGCCAAATTTATACGGGAAAGTTGCTTGTACGAACGGGGGAATTGATGAGCTGTTAAAAACCTGAGCAGTAAGATTCTGAACCAAGTAGCAGTGATTGAAAGGAAGATGAACACTAGCTTGAATTGCAATGACATTTATTTTTGATTCACCACCATTTTTTATTCCAACAGGAAGTTCTCTATCTTCACCTCCGTAATAATCTTTGAAGGATTTTTCGGGAAACACAAATTGTCTCCACTCCAGGAGCTGGACTAAAACTCCCACCTCCAAAATCTTGAGCATGTTCACCAACCGTCCCAAGATCCCCTAATTCCTCTGCAAATCCAACAACTTTTGCATCCGAGTCTGGCTGATATCTTGCAACTTGCAGAATCATTGACGAGAAAAGGAGCAAGGCCAAGACAAAGAGAGCCCAATTAATCATTGTTCAGCTGTATCGAAAATGCCTAAAAACATGCAAGCACATCACTCTTAGTTTTCATAAGATAGAGTCAAATGTCACGAGAGTAACAATCAATGAATGATACAAAATGAACATTATTGTGGGACAAGGGCCTCATACATCATAATGCACTAACTCAAAGGCACGGGAGCTCCTGCTACCAGAATTGATATACGAGCTCCTGGTATGTTTACCATTACCCCTCACAAGCATCATAAGAAATTATGTCTTTATCAACCTTTGCAAACATGCGGGGATATAATCGACTCAAAGTTGACAAGGGAGGATGACCCAACCGCCTATTGGGAATTAACACTAAGTTCTCCACACTTCTCCCGTCTCCTCCAAATTCCTCAACTATGGATGAGAGGGCTAGGTCTATTCCCTTTCGATCAATGCACCACAAGAGTTGAAACTCGCAAACTTGATTATTCCACCTGGTATTAGCACATATATAATTGGGCCCAAAAGTGGCCCGAGTCCACAATACAATAAATAATCCAACAATCCCCCTCAAGATGGGGGAAATATATCGATCAAGTCTATCTTGTTACAAAGCCTATCCGAATCTAGCGCATTAAGACCCTTGGTGAGACAGTTAGCACTCTGCTCTTTAGTAACCACATGTCCTAGCTGTAGAAGCCCACTGGTCAACTTCTCTTTAATGAAGAACTTGTAAATCTCCACATGCTTGGTTCTGTCATGTTGGACCAGGTTATTGACAATACTAATAGTTGACTTGTTGTCGCACCGCAACCACATCTATGCTCCCTCATCCATCTTCAACTCTACCAACAAGGACCTCAACCACATCATCTCAGCAAAATTCAAGGTCATGACTTTGACTTTGTAACTCTGCTTCAGCAGTAGAACGGGAAACAACTAACTATTTCTTATCGATATAGGAGACTTGATTGGCTCCTACAAACATGTAAGATCCAGATGTGGGCATCCTGTCATCAACAAACGTAGTCCAATCCGAATCACGATATCTCTCAATGCCTATATGTTCATTCTTTCTAAAGATCAATCCCTTTCCCAGTGCACTCTTCAAGTATCTCACCGCATCCATGTGACCTTTTCTCGGGTCATGCATATGTCTGCTCACCACATTCACAACAAATAAGATATCAGGTCGGTTATGGCTCAGGTATATCAGTCGTCCAACCAATCTCTGATACTTCTCTCTATTCACGGGCTAACTTGCATCAACACTTAGATTCACCTTCTATTCGATAGGTACCCTAGCAGGCTTGCAACCAAGTATGCATGTCTCCATGAGTAGATCCAAGATATACTTCCTTTGGGATAACACTATCCTCTCTGGTCCCTGAGCTACTTCAATCCCAAGAAAGTATCTCATCTTTTCCAAATCCTTCACCTCGAACTCGTTGCACAATCTAAACTTCAGCTCTGCTATCTCCCTCTCATCATCTCCTGTAATGATCATATCATCTACGTAAACAGCCAACATCGTGATATGATCTCCAGTATAGGGATTTTTTAAGCTTACAAACTTTCCCCTTTGTCTGATCAATACCAAATTCCGGAGGGATTTTCATGTACACCTCTTCAAGTATGTCACCATGAAAAAATGCATTCTTCACGTCGAGCTGATATAGGCCCAGTCATTTGTTTGCTGCTATGTAGACTTAGGTCTTGGCTGTACTCATCTTGGCGACTGGTGCAAAGGTCTCATCATAATCAATGTCATACGTTCTGACTGTACCCCTTGACGTGTTGCACCTTGTACCTCTCCACTTTTCCTTCACAATTTTGCTTCACAGTGAACACCCATTTGCATCTTACAGTTTTCTTCTCGGGTGGCAGTGGTACAAGCACTTAGGTTCTATTCTTTGTCTAAGCCTCCAACTCCTCGATCATGGAAGCTCTCCACCTCTGGTCCTCCATCGCAGCCTGCTAACACTTAGGCACAAAAACACTGTCCAAAGATGCAATAAATGCTCAATGTCTAGGTGATATGTGAGAGTAAGATATATGTTTGACAATATCATGAGATAGACTATACTGATCCGATGGAACCCCCGCATTGACACGGGTGGTCCGCTGTAACGGCTGGGGTGAGGGAGAGGGAGATAATGGAAAATGAATAATGTCACCTGGGATAGTTAGATGATCTGTGATGGGCAGTGGCACAAATGTCTCTGAAGTCAAGATCTGCAAGGTATCAGAAGACAGGACAATGGGACATCTCCTTATGTACCAGTGACGTAACTCTGGAGTCTCTCTATTACTCACCTCTCTATCACTCCCCGACTCTGCACCTGTGTCTCGTGGGGGAGAGGGACACACGATCTCCCTCAAAGTCACTTTTCGTGACTCATCTCCAATACCATTCTTCTCTTCCTCTCGTTCTACACCTCCAATAGTCATGATACTCTTCCTCTCTCGTTGTACACCAATCGGCGAATCCTCAAAATGAGAGGATGTCTTTCATAGGAAGTATAACTCCTACTCACGAAAGGTAACATCTCTACTTATAAATGGTCGTTTCTCAAATGGGCTCCAATAGATATATTCCTTTTAAGTGACTGAGTATCCTACAAATGCACACTTGATGGCTCTTGAATATGATTTTCTAACACCAGGCCAATTATTTTACACAAAACACACAACCAAAAGGCCTCAGCTCTATCCAATCTCCTCGGGTGCCCGTCAATATCCCATGCGGTGAATACCAATTCAGAATCCGTGAGGGAAGTCGATTTATCAGAAAAGTAGCAGTCATAACAGCTCGACCCCACAAGTACTTTGGAACATTCATTTCAAACATCAGACTCCTCGCAATCTCTAGGAGATGAATCTTTCTCTCTGCAACTCCATTTTGTTTTGGTGTATAGGGACAAGTGATCTGGTGTAGAATACCCTGTGTTGACAAGTATTTTGCAAATAGCTTGTTTGTGTACTCAATAGCATTATCGGATCTCAGAACCTTCACTATTGCGCCAAATTCTATCTTAATTTCCCTGTGAAATCCTTAAAACAAGCTAAGACTTCACTCTTAGTTTTCATCAAATATAATCACGTGACACGAGAATGATAATCAATAAATGTCACAAAATAGTACAACGTACCCAGTATATTCCCAACTGGGTTGGGGTCTGGGGGGTCAGATGTACGCGGTCTTACCCTTGTAAGTATACAAAGAGGCCGTTTCCGTTGCGATCCAATATGCATTGCGTCATTTAATGTATTGAGTTCCAGCAACTTGACTACATATAAACACTGGAATTTAATATAGCCATTTTGCTCTAGTCCATTAGTAATACAAAGTTAAAAGAATTGTCAATGATGACTCTTCCAGTTCCATTTGCAATGGACAAAAATGTCACAAAATAGTGAAATCCATTAAAAGTCGAAGTCGGGCAAGGCCTCCAAACATCAGAATGTACCCATAAAAAACGTGAGAACTCCAACGACCAGAGCTAACATATGAGCTTCTGGTATGCTTGCCGAGCTCGCAAGTCTCACAAACTAGTGTGTCCTTAATCTGTAAATAAACTGGGATACAACCGACTCATAAGGGAAAAAAAGAGGGGAGACCTAATCGTCTATGAAACAGCATCAGCTGGGCTGCTACCCTCTTTTCCTACTTAGACTGCTCTGCTACCAATAAAAGAGCTAATTTGTGGCTCTTCTGATCCATGTACCACAGTACGTCCTATCATGTCCCAGTCCCAAGTACCTTCCCTGACCCTTTCTCCTGGAAGATCACTTGTGGGATATCAAAAATAACTTTACAGTTTAATTCAATAGCAGATGCACTAATAGAAAGAAGGTTTACGGTAAATAAAGGGACATGCAAAACTTTGGACAATGTTAGAGTGTCCGTACATTGTACTATGCCCTTACTGACCACTGGTCGAGCGGTGTCATTTGCGGCCTTAACACTGGAAGACACTTCCAGGAGAGTATAGGAGCTGAACTTCCTAGTAGTACCTGCCACGTGCATGTTTGCCCAGAGTCGCAAATCCAACCTGTGGGCCAGTGGTTGGTTAGGATGCAAGTGTAATAGTGTCATACATGCCTCTCGTGTGAAGAGCCATATTGCTAGCCGTATCTGATGTAGTGAGTGGACCATCTCCTACTCCTCCAAACTCATCCTCAACATCCACAATCATGTGTGTACGATAACCTCCTCGTCCACCACCTCGATCTCCACCTCTCCTGCCATCCCAACCACGACTGCCTCCTCGTTCACAACCTCCTCTTCATCCATGATCCTATCTGACGTCAGGCAGAATAATGAATTGCAAAGAAGAACAACAGATTTGCCCAAAAATTAGAGAAATATTCTCTAGATTTCAACTTTATTCAATATTAATTCAATTTGCTCAAAACCAAGTCTACAAGTCGGCTTTATAGCCAAAGATAGTAAATAGTCAAAATTTGCCAAAAATAGAAAATTCTGAAAATCAGTCCTAATTAAAGTGCAAATAAAATCAAGTAATATTCCAGAAATTAGGCCAAAATGGGGACTAATTGATCTTCCTAATTGACAGATTGATTTATTACTTAAAATAACAAAATTAACCAAAAATAATATTTTTGGAAGGGAAAACAGAGGAATTTGATGTAGACAATCAAGGCACAACGGATGTGGGCATGAATCTGATAACCATAGCCGATGTGGACTACGTGCGCGCCGAAAAGATGTTTTCGGATTGGGGTTTTACAAGTGATTCTGATAACTGTAGCCAAAGTTATGACCAAAAGACTGCAACATACCCCAATTAGGGAACTATCACCACTACTTATTTCTGCATTGATCTGCCACCTCATGGTACTTTAATGCCATTAAAGTGGAATCGGACAACTCAACATCATCTCTGTGTCAACTCCTGCATCATGATCTCTCCTTGGACGTGGGCATGAATCTATCAGATGTCCTATCTTGCCACAGTTGTAGCAATTATGACTCTCCCCCTTCGAAGCAGGTGTGTGTAGCTAACGTCAAAGTAGCCAAAGTTTGGCACCCGAAACAACACTGGATTCAGAATGTAACTCCATCTGACTCTCCTCCTGTATCATCGCAGCAATAGCATCATCAAAGTGTGGTATGGTAGACTGAGAGAGAAGGATTGACCTTCTCTGACCAAACTTCGGAGTCAAGCCCATTAGAAACTTCATACTTTGCTTTGTTTCATCATTATTTGCCTCATGCAGGCTGGATCATTACAACACAAAGCAAATAGGAAGTAATCTTCAACTTTTTTATCTTCCTGAACCAGATCATGAATCTCCTTTTCAATCTGAAACACACGTATTTGATTCTCCTTCCTAGAGTAATTCTTTTTCAGTCGAGCCGACATATTACTCGCAAGCACCAAGCCATCAACCGATGAGGCAATGGTAGGAGGCAATGTGATCAATAACTATGTTTTCAGCTAAGAATTAATCTCTTTACAGTCATCAATCTGAGCAGTCGCCTTACCTTTTTCATCCCTTGTCAGATAGCCTCCTAGTTTTCTACCCAGCAAGGTAGTCTTAATCCGATGGGACCAACTAACATAATAAGACCACCCCTCTATTTCAAGTCAATAGTTGATAGGTCAAGTTTGACCTGAGTAGGAGATGGGCAATCGGCATGCACTACCCCCTAGATGAGCTGCAATGTAACATAATCGAGTTTCGCCAATGCTTCCAACCGTTTCCCCATCACATTATCATCCTTTTCTGCCATCTCACAACAAGCAATCCACAATAGTTAACAATCACCACCACCACAATCACCCCAACTTCTCCACAACAATCCACACTTCCACGACATGCCTCATTAGGACACCCCAAGTTTAGGTATTCTACTTCAATCCACACACAAATACTTCAACTTATCCACTGAAACACAAATGCGGATCAAACGGCACAACATTTACGAAAATTGATATGACGGATGCGACAAGCTCACAGAATGGAAGATTCTGAATTTTCACTTCCGGCGGTGGAGCGAGCATGTGTACTACCAAGGAAATCTCTTGGCGATGCAATTTTGGCGATGGTGGTCGCTGGAGTAGGCGGCGACGGATGCGCCGTAGATCTGGCGAAAATCGTGGCCGAAGCCCTAGCCGCCCTCGGCGGTATTCGCAGCGAAACGGGCTGGCGGCGACCATTTTTGGACTGGGTCAAAGGTGGTCAGGGATGGGCTTGCTCCGTTGGTGGACGCACAGTGGTGGCGGTTTGGGAGAAATGTGGGTTTGGGACTTTGGGTTCTCATGTACTTAGGCCTAAAAGTGGCCCAAGTTCACAATTCAATAAATAATCCAACAACAAGCCACTACATCATATCTCAGTCTCAAGAACCCTGCCCGTCTTTTTCTCTTAGAAGATCAACTTTGGAATATAAAACAAAATAGTACAATTTAGTTGTTAGAAATGACATTTATTTAGGAGATTTACGGGGAAAGAGGGAGCATACAAAACTTTGGACAAAGTTAACGTGTTAGTGCATTGCACTATACCCTTACCGACAACGGGCTGATTCGTACCATCAATTGTTTTGACAATTAACGGAATTGCTAGGCTATAGTAGAAGAACTCCCTAGCATTACCTGTCACATGTTCGGATGCCCCAGAGTCAACGATCCACTATGGTGATCCAACAGTGGGAAAGAGGCAAAGGCCTGATTACCATCTCCCACCCCTGCTGCTTGCAACATCCTTTGTATCACTTCGAAGTATGCTCGATCCTTCTTTGAGAAGACTACCCTCGGCACAAATTCTCATCCTCTTCATCTACCATTATTGGTCCGGTAGCCACCTCGTCTACCATCTCTCCTGCCTCCACAGTCACGACTTTTACCCTAGACTGTTCCCTTCCACTTGAATCTCCTCCTTGGGTAGTTTTAAGACAAATCTGTATCCAGTGGCCAATTGGCTAATTTTTTTATCGAAAAATGGCCCTTAGCCATATATAGAGTACATGTTACATATTTGCTACTTACCAACAAGATACCATGATCTTTACATATGTGTTCATATATAAGATCTGGGAGTGCACCCCAGCCCACCCCACAATAATCTGACTTTTATAACAAACATTGAATTGTCTTTGGTTTGCAGGCTTAAGGTCATATTACACCCTCATTGCAGAAAGTATGGCAGATTTGGAATATTTACAGGTTACATATTTGCTTGCTTGATCTATATTGCTTGCTACACATTCTTGCGTGTTCCCAGTTTGGCCCCTGCTTTATGACCAAAATTGGAACTTAGAGGCTGTTTTGCGCGAGGTTATTAAAATTATAATCTGCTTTTAATAACCTCGACTTACGAAATGAGTGTTTTGTGGAGCTTCTTCTTCTACTACTTGTAATTATTTTAAGAAGGCAAACCTTATTAAAAATAATCACCTCCTGACATGCTTTT
>JAOWBN010031108.1:0-10291 GCA_028565015.1 Pinguicula moranensis | reverse complement strand
TTTCTTGTACCGGAAGTCATGATCATTAAGTTCTAATTAGAAACTCTTTCTAATTAAACTTGTGCTTTTCAAAGGCTTCCATGACTTCTTAGAAGTGGCCATAGGAATATATTCTCCTAACAATTTAGGAGCGGTGAATTATTTATTGATCATTCATAATCTTTCACTACTTCAAACCATTCCCAAGACTGCCCATTGTTACCCATTTACGGTGTAACTCCGAATAGAATCAAAGAGTGACATTCATACTTGATATCTCAATTTGATGATCTCAAGTCTAAGGATCACTTATACCCACTATTATTCAAAGTATCAACCACTGACAATATGATGATCTCTATATGGGTCAATCCGATGTACTTGTTAATTACAAACATCCATGTTTATAACTTATGTGTCACTATACTACAATTGATGATATCAACTATTTCCTTCAAAAGAAATTGGCTGAGAACATGCTAACCTGTCCGTATTAGTGATGCTTGTCTCACTAATACTATGGTTAGAGGCATTTAGTATTGATAACTTTAATTAGAGTGGTCTCATCATTACAACTCTTTGTGATACACTCTAAGTTATCAATGTTAGGCTTCACTATTTTTACATGCTATAAATAAAAATATAAATAAACAAGTAGTGAAAGTTACTACAATAATATATACAACATTGAAGTATTAATACATAGGCCTAAGGTGATTAGCCTTAGGGCATAACACTAACAGGTCTCTCCGCCAAAAACTGCCTGGATCAGACAAGAAAATTCTCATCCCGATCGGCGGAGGACAAATTCAAACTCTATTATAAGAACTGCAAAAAAAGGGGTACAACACTGAACAATACTTCAAAAGGATTGGATACCCAGACTGGTTCTTTGATCCAAATCGAAGAAGGGAAAAGGTGTTACGATGGCGGCAACCATGGGTAGCACGGAGGCCACCAATCATGGCAGTAAACCGTCGGGATTGGGGCAATTGCGGCGACAAAGAGAAATTCAACAATTTCATAAAAAACCATAAACCGTGACGGAGGTAAAGGATTTGGGGACGAGTTTCTGTCCTCAAATCCCTTTGATACCCTTAGCAATTCAGACCCTGAATTTTTCCTAATTGCATATGAGTCCCTATGTAAATCTACGATTGGAAATTTGTCCCCAAAGTTTGTGCCAACTTCAGTGACACCCTTGAAAATACCAAAATCTTCCCAGGAAGCCCGAGAGTCTTTACAAATCCAACATACACCCCCAAAACTCCTAAAAATTCTAAAATAACCCACATTCATACCAAATCTCGAAAAATGCCCACCAACAGCCCAAATTCCAAAAAAGCCCTACAAAATATTCATTTAGCCAAAATTTCCAACCCTAGCACATGTACCATACCTTACTCAAGGGCCAAATAAAAATATGAGAAATAAAGTTTTGATTGTGGTGCTACAGAAACTATGACCTATGAAAAGGGTGATTTATTTCTCGGCCATCTTCACAGTGGAGTCATATACAGACTGCCAACGGAGGACTATTGACAGAACAATGATTCGACAACTTTGGCTTTGACACAAACGTTTAGGACACTCATCAACAGGATATCTCAATCTCCTGTTTCCTCAGTTATTTCAAACAAACAGTGATTTAATCTGTGATACTTGTATTTTGGCTAAACATCATAGACATTCTTGTCGTGTGAGTAATGCTAAATCATTTAAACCTTTCCCATTAATCAATTCGGATGTTTGGGAACCTGCTCCGAGTGTTAATAGTACGGGTTTCAAATATTTTGTGTTGTTTATTGATGATTGTACCCATATGACTTAAATTTATTTCTTAAAGCATAAATATGAGGTTATATCGAATTTTTTTTGAGTTTTTTTGCAGTAATCCAACTCAATTTCAGAAAACCATTCACATTCTGCGATCAGATAATGGGGGAAATTAGTCAACTCAACCATGAATTTTTTTTTTACAGAACGGAGTCTGATTCACCAAATTTTTTGTTCTCATACTCCACAACAGAATGGGATTGCTGAAAGACAAAATCGGTTACACCTAGAAATCAAACGAGCACTTCTTATTGAGTTCGGCGCACAGAGGCGGATCCAGGGGGACAAGGAGGGCCTTGGTTCCCCTCCCCAAAATTTTAAAAAAAAATAATTTACATGTAATTTTTTTTTATAGTTTGGTCCCCATTATATATTGACTTTGTTTAGATTATAGCACAAAGACAATTTAGATGGGTTGGTCGTCATGAACATTTTTCCCAACTTGAGGTCAGTGGATCGAATCCACCATATGCAATCAATTTCACCTATTTTTATTTTAAAAAAAAAAAAAAGGTTATTCCCTTGAATCGAACCCGCAACGTGTATGGAGGATTCCATGATACAAGCCACTAGGACAATAGGATCTTTATCAAAATTGATAAGACCTTTATATCTCATTCGATTCCGCTTTTTATTTGTTATAATTTTTTAATATAATTATTTTTTATATTTTTATATTTTATTGCATTATTATAGAACCAAATACTAAACTTCTAAAGAAGCTATCTATTAAAGCAAAACTAAGATTGTCTTTAGATCAAATGATGTTAGTAACTTCGAAATAAATACCCGATCGGATCAAAATATGAAGCAACGATAATATTAATCCTATATTTTTTTATTGGTTAATTTGACTTATTTTTACTATTCTAGTTTGTACCGCAAAATCTGAATGTGCATACTCAATCAAACCAGATTCAACACAACTCGACCACTCTGTTCAAACCAAAAAAATTCCCCCCACCCCCCACCAAATTTTCCGGCTCTGCCCTTGCCAATGCACCCATATATCTCTGGGCTGGTGCGATTGCCACTACGGCCTACCTAGTTAACCGACTCCTTAGCAAAGCACTTGACCTAAAAACACCCCTTCAAACTTTATGTGATCTCACTAATGTACCATTTACTCTTACCTTCCAACATCGAGTCTTGGGTGTATCATTTTTGTTAATATACATAAAGGAGATTGGGCAAAGTTTGATCAATGTGCTTTAAAGTTCATGTTCGTAGGATATGGCCAAAATAAGAAGGGATATAGATGTTCATCATCTTACTCATTGCATATACACTACCATGGATTGTTACTTTGTGGAGATTGAATACTCATGACCACTTGGATTGGTTGGCCTTGGATGTTCCTATTGGTGGATCGTTGGTTACATCATCACCACCACCACCCTTCCCAGTAGCTAACACGTCACTTGAGTACTCGTCCTGTGACTTGGAGGTAAGCACACATTACCATAATTCACAGTTAATTACTGACCCTGATTGTCTTAATGATCACTCAAAGGACACGGATGAGGAACAAACAACTGAGCCACTCCAGTCATCATATGTCTTCCCACCATGGAATAATCGTGGCATTCCACCAAAGTGATATAGTCCAGAACAAACTTAAAAAACATCCAGATACCCACTAGCTCAGATGGCCAGGTGGAGCATGTCTAAAAATGTTAATTCATATGCTGTTGCAGTATGTTCTTAAAAACCTCATGAACAACACACGAAGCTCAGGAGAGTGAGAAACGGTGACAAGCTATGCAAACTGAGATGCATGCCTTAATGAAAAATACTACATGGAAGCCATGTATACTACCCAAAAGAAAAAAGCCAATAGGCTATCGATGGGTATTTGTTGTGAAACACAAAGCAAACAGAATAATGGAAAAGTATAAGGCTCGATTAGTAGCAAAAGGCTACACTCAAACCTATGAAATTGACTGCTTAGAGACATTTTCTCTAGTGGCCAATATTGACACAATCATGGTACTATTCTCCATAGCAGCTAACCTTAATTGGCCTTTACATCATTTTTTCGTAAAGAACACATTTTTTCATGGTGATCTAAGAGAAGAAGTTTATATAGAAGCTCCACCAGGCTTCTTCGACCAGTTCCATTAAGGACAAGTCTGCAGATTGAGGAAAGCACTATATAGACTACTAAAACAGTTTCCGTAGGCATGGTTTGGAAGATTTTCTATGGCTATGAAGCAGTATGGATACAGTCATTACCGAGACATGCCTAATCATCTATGTAGATGACATGATCATTACCGAGAGCGATGCCATCGAGATTGAAAAATAATTGAAAGAACAACTATTCCAGGAGTTTGAAATAAAAGACCTTCTAAGATCCAAATAAGGTATCTTTATTTCCCAAAGATAATATATTTGAGATCTTTTGACAAAAACAAGTTTACTGAACTACAAACCAGCTGACACAGCCATGGTGCCAAATCAGAAATTAAAGATAGATGAAAGAATTGAACTAGCAGATCACGAGCAATAACAATGGTTTGTGGAAAAACTGATATACCTATCCCATTCTCGACCAAACATAACATATGTAGTTGGAGTGATTAACCAGTTCATGCACAAACCACAAGTTGACCATTTGGAGACAGCCATGCGAGTTGTTCCGTACCTAAAAGGGTCTCCAGGAAATGGTATCATATTTCAAAAAAAAATAGTCATCTACACATTGAAGGATACATAGGTGCTGATTGGGCAGGCGACCCGAATGATAGGAGATCAACATTAGGATATTTCACTCTGGTGGGTGGGAGGGAATCTTGTAACTTGGAAAAACAAAAGGTAGTAGCCCTCTCAAGTGCAGAAGTTGAATTCAGAGGTGTTCAGTGAAGACAACGTGCCTGCTCAAATGTGACAACCAAGCTTCAATAAGTATCTCAAGAAACCCGATACAATATGACCAAACCAAATATATTGAAGTAGATCGACACTTCATTACAGAAACGTTAGAAGAAGGAATTGTCAGTCTGTCGTATGTTAAATCAAAAGATCAATTGTCGGACAACTTGACTAAAGTTGTACCTGGACTTGTATTTATGCGTGTGTTGAGCAAGTTGAGAATCGAAGACCATACAATTTAACTTGAAGGAGAGTGTTAACATAGTAAATAGGGGAGGAGTAAATCAAGGATAATTTTTACAAGGGTAAATTCTTTCCTTCAATCCTATTCCTTCCCTACTTAGACTAAATCCTTATCTATAAAATATGTAAACACACACACACCTTGAATATACAAGCAACAATTCTCCTACTTTCTTTCTATGTTTTTCATAAGATCTATTTTTCAGCTCTGTCAGGATTCCCTTAATGGCTTCTTGATTGTCTTCCATGGAGATGACCTTGAACCTTAAGAACTCAACAAGGGAGAGAGAAAATCTTGTAGGTGTAGCTTATAAGGGAAAAACAATTCTTAAAGAAAGTGATAGATCAAACTCCATATAATTGGCCCCTTATGATCTCTTTCATTTGATGAATTAGTTTATTACCAAACAATTATTGTTGAATTCTCAGATAGATCTTATTTATGTTAGTAATTTGGCTAATAATAACTTTATAGTGTTTTGCTTGAATAAATATTCATTGTAAGAATTCTAATATTATTTAATTTTTTTGCATACAAATAGAAGATCTCTTAATTATTAAAGTTGAAAAAAGGCAGAAAAAAGAGAGAGAGATTGGTAGGGATGATAAAAAAAAAGTGTCGGTTATTCGATTAATAAAAAACTGATGGGTAACCGAACTGAATAACAATTTTTTTTTGGTTATTTGGTTCGATTATGGTTATAACCCATTCAATTTTGTTTATAATCGAAAATTGACTTTTTTTATTTTTTTTATTTATTTGTTTGTAAGATGATGCCATTTTGGACTTTGATGAAAAGGAAAGTGACGTCGTTTTCTTCCCTCTTTTATAACCTTATAAATGTGTAATTGAATTTTCAATTGATTATTGAGTTTTGATATTTACTTTATTCCGTCCTCCAGCGACTATTTCTTCAAATTTTATTTGCTTGATGAAATATTTTTATTTTTAAAATAAATATTGCACATATTTAATAATTCTTCAAAGTACGTATTACTTCCAAACTTCCTACTTCTTTATAAATAATAAAATAATAATAAAATAAAAAATAATAAAAATATATTAAAAAATTAATAATGTTCGGTTATTTGGTTAACCGATAACTGAAATTTTTTGGTTATTCAGTTATTTGGTTCGATTTGGTTATGAAAAGCCATAACCGAACCTTGTTCGGTTTGGCCATAACTAACACAAAAAATCGAATGATCAGCCCTATAGATTGGATGAGAAAAAATAGATAAATGTGTCTGCATGACTTGAGAGAATTTTTTTTAGTTATTTTATGTGTCTCAGTTGTATAACAGGATTGTTGTTTTATAGTTGATTGATTCTCCTCTTCTCCCATGGACGTAGCAACTTGAATCATGTAAGTTTTGTGTTGTTGCCTTTTTTTTTTTATATTTTCGGCTTTCACAAAATCTTGAATATTTCCAACAATTTATTATGAATCTCACACACCCAAATACATATCAAATGGCAAATTATTTCTGTCTTTGTTGATCATGTAATCAAACTCCATTCCTTTCCAATATCTCATGCATTATAGGGCGATGAGCTGCCACATTTTATCCTAGGTTTCTTCCCCTTGAAGCCATCATTACTCACTGAATCTTGCTTCCTCGTTACGGCTTTCGAACGTGATGGAGAAGGAGGAGTAGAGGCGATGGTCTGATCAAGATTGAAGTCATCATGGAGCCCATCATCATCTCTGATGGAACTTGTCGAATCCTTCTCCGACGACAAAGATTTCGTTGAATTGTCGGAATTTTCACCATTTCTCGACGACGCTGCTACGAGAGAAAACAGCAAGTGACATGGTTGGTTAGTTGCGTACATTCGTAGTAACTTTTAAATGTCATTTTCAATGTGATTTAATCAAAGCATGGTCCTCACAAGAGAGATCAATGTTGTCATTACCTTTTTGGCTCGAAGGAATTAGGGTTTGATGGACACTATGGTTGTTTGGATCAACGCCAAGGTTAATAAGCTTCTTCTTGATATGGGAATTCCAATGGTTCTTCACTTCTTCATCCGAGCGCCCTGGCAAACGTCCGGCTATCAGAGACCACCTATACGTTTGCGAGTAATGTAAACGATGTAATCGTATTTTACTAGGACGTAAGTTCAAGTATTTATTTACAAACAAAAATTGGAAATTGCTATACCGATTGCCAAGGAGGGCGTGGAGCTTGACGATGAGGTCCTCTTCCGCCGGACAAAAGTCGGCCACCTTGATGTCCGGCTTCAGATAATTCTTCCATCTCAGCCGGCAACTCTTCCCACATCTTTGCAGACCTAGTTTAAAACGTGAATCAAATATCTATCACACGGTATATTGCAACTGAATTCTTTACATCATGCAATTATTCATGCCATGCTTCATAACCCTGTTTTCATTTTATTTTTTGATCAAACCAATTTGTTTTTAAAGACTTGTCCTTGGACCTCAGGCTTTGTAACTGCGGTTATTCAACCAATACAACTCTTAATTTATTAAGGTTCCACTTCATCTAAAAGCTAAGCTAATACATAGGTGCACTATTTTCATAATTTAAACAGACAGAAAACGAGTA
This sequence comes from Pinguicula moranensis, assembly GCA_028565015.1. Classification (NCBI taxonomy): domain Eukaryota; kingdom Viridiplantae; phylum Streptophyta; class Magnoliopsida; order Lamiales; family Lentibulariaceae; genus Pinguicula; species Pinguicula moranensis. The sequence goes on along the minus strand of JAOWBN010031108.1, from coordinate 2,785 downwards.
CAATTTCCACATTTAATTACTCTACCATACTGTCATATAATTCGAGAATCTAATGCTATTTTTCAAGCACATGCATCTACCATTCCACATGTATATGGATGCGCAATCATGGAAGCAATTAGTTGCGAAAGAAGTTTTGTTTTACCGGCATCCTCCTGCAGTGAGCTCTGGCATCCCTCGCCGTGAATGGCAACATAATCGATCAACTTTTGATCTTCATGCTCGGTCCACGGCCCTCTTTTGTTCTCCTTGCAAGTGAATTTCTTCATGTTTTGAAATTGAGAACGAATGTGCGCGTTCAAGCGATGTGAATGATCAGTTTGTTTGTGTTTTACTAAAAGAGGAAGTAAAAAACAAACTCTGAATAAATCTTTGTGTGGGAAAAGAGTTATTTATAAAGAAAGCAGCTGGATTCTTTAGATGGCAGGTGGGAGAAAACATGAGGGACTGACTTGGAATGGTGGGTTGGGCGTTATGTCAACCCACGATCAGCTCTACTAACGAACAACTTCTTTGGTTGTTAAGAATATTACAAAATTGAAAAGATATGTTGTTAAATAGATTTAGGATGAAATGTCTAGAAGATACTATGAGGGGTAGGTCTACGGCACTCCTTACAACAGCCTCTGTCATGTAACTTCTTAGAGTTTTATTGAACCTTGCAAAATTGTTTTGCTCGACTTTGTATGTAGATTGTTTTTTATGATCCATCTTTTTATGAAAATACTACACTATAAATATGCACACCATATCCTTTACACTTTTTCCTCGATAGCTTCGCTCTCATAGTATATCAAACTTGAGACCTCTTAATTAGAACTTTAGTTATTAATTAGGCTTTCACGAGATTTCTCTAAATTTAAATATTTTTTTAAAATTGTTTCCCACATTAGAAACACCTTCTTTTCGGAGCCACTTGCAAAGTTTATTAAAAATTATTGATCAGAAAAAAATTCACACATGTCTTCATGAGAGTAATGCAAAGTCTTTTCCCCGATCTATAAATATAAATTCTTAAATAAAAATATGAATTACAAACTGAATACTTTAGTGTTAAAAAACATTAGAATATAGTTTAAATCTGAGATATTCCTCTAGTAGTATGACTCTCTACTAAAGGAATTGTTTTCAAAATCAAAAACCAAACCTATTTTTCCAAAGCATTTCAAGAATTAGGGCTTGATATTCGGAATTCGAAAATTTCGATTTCCAAAATTCTCCGAATTTTGAATTTCGAAATATAATATGGATCGGTTCCGAAATCACATTATATTTTCGACATAATTTCGGATCGGATCGAAAATATAGGGTGATTTTCTGAATTTCTGAACTTTTTTAAAAAAAAAATCCAAATTTCCAAAATATTTCCGAATTCCGAAATATTTTTTTTCTAGTTTTTTGAAATATTTTTTAATTTCAATTTTTTTTAAAATTTTTTATTATTGTTCAAAAATTTCAAAATTTCGAAACGAAAACCGAATTCCGAAATAAAATATGGATCGATTCGGAAATAACATTCCATTTCCGAAATAATTTTGGATCGGATCAAAAATTCCCATTTTCGAATTCCGAATGCCAATCATATCAAAACCCTTCCATATTTCCTTCCTTTCCATCCAATGAAGTAGGAAGTCGTTAGGTTCGTGAAGTTTCTATAGATCTGGATTAATGATCTATTTTCAAATTCGTCAATCGGGAAGATGAGATTTTTGTTCTTTTCTGGAGAGAAGATTATTGGCGTTCCGTTTCACTATTAACAATTAGAAGGGACAAATTTTGGAGGAAACAGCGAAACAGAGACAAACGGAGCTAGGGCATGGCCTATGGAGGCTATGTATGATCCCCATCTAGATTTTTAAAAATTTATATATATGCATTTTTACATGTAATGTTACTTTTAAAAAATATTTCTGTAAAAATTGAAAGTCTATGTATTGTACTCTTATTCATATTTTTAAAGACAATTAACAAGAGAAATTATTTCGTGTTTAATCTCTAGAAAACTTGATCTCCCCAAAAGTGTTCCTATGTTGTGAGACTGGTGGTTGGACTCACAAAACCTCTCAAATAGTAAGTAACCAACTGATGGCCTCATCCACCATACAATCCCCTTGGACCATTGACATCGTTGTTCCTTTTTTTTTGGTAAGTATTGGCATTGTTACTTTATGGGAACAGAAATGGTGGAGACATTGGCCAATAAACTGAAAGAAAGAAAGCATTAAATGTTTTAGGCCAGTCGTTTGGCTCATATTCAATGAGTTGCCTCACTCAAGTCTGATTTTCATTAACTGATCCAAACGATTTGCACATTCTCTTTGATGGAAAATGACATTTGGAAAGCGATGTATCAGACGAATAAAATATTTCAAACGTTTTATAAAATATTTCAAACGTTTTATGTACATGTGTCAACATCAATTACTATTTGAATTGTTATAAACGTTTTTGTAATATTTATATAATATTTTTCACTCCTATAAATAGTCATCCACGAGGCATAGATTTGATTCGTTGAAACCCAATGAGACTCTGTTAGACTCGTTATCCGGGCAATCGATTCAACCACGCTTCCGCAACATGTAACATTATCGTATTTGATTTGATACATTTAGGCCATGTTTTGCGCACACATTATTCTACTTCTACTACTTCTACTTCTTCTACTACTTTTTCTAATTTTTAAAACTGGCCCTGTTTTGCGCAAGTACTTAAAAGATTACTATTTTTACAAAACGGGTGTCTCGGAGGGCCCGGAATTTTTCGAAACCACCGTATCGGAGCT
>JAOWBN010031097.1:0-10291 GCA_028565015.1 Pinguicula moranensis | reverse complement strand
ATATTCCCATACTTTTATTATTTTTAGCAAATAAAAGAGAAGAAATTATCTAGCATTTAGAAGGTTTATTTTTATGATCGGTGCAATTTTGTGCCGCATCATTTGGCGCCGTCTTTGAGAATGGCTACAAAAAGCTACTACTAAAAAGAATGGCGCAAGGGAACAACTCCAGCACCCGGGCCTCTCAGGTCAGTAAAATACTATCGATACAAATCTAATTGATTTAGTGTTTGTTCTCAGGAATGATTTCAAGAACAAAATTGGTCCGCCAATTTGGCCAACAACCATGGCTCCCAGCTCCATCACCGGAGAAATGAAGATGATTGTCATCTTTGATCCCATAAACAAAAGTGGATCCACACAAGGGACCATAAACTTTTGTCTTCTTCCCCATTTGAATGAAGAGCCATACCATTTGATAACAGAGAGCTTGAGATGCGGTTTTGGAAGCTTTCTGTATATTAGACTCCTTTCGTCAAAAGAAAATGAGAATAAAATCTGTGGGAAGAGCCATCCCATTTGATATTTTTTTGGAACTTGGAAAAATTTCACCATGATTGTTCCAATGAGTGACCAAAGCGAGATTTCTTGCTCGAGAAAGCTTCACCGCTCACCACAGCACAGTGACAACAACCTCAATACTTCTTCATCTTCCATACAGATCGATTGTCATCAGCTCCAAGGATCCATTTATGGAACCGAGCTTAGATATTTTCCGGCAGAATCAGAGTATTTTTCTGATGAATCACCCTCCTACTACACCGAGAGGGCGTAAAAAATTCTCCATCCAGATTTGTCAAAAACAAAAGAGCCAAAACCCACAATTCATCGATGGTTCCAGATTCTGATGGTGGAGTTTTTACCTGGAATCTTTCTTGTCTGGAACGTCGATGGTTTGAAGATGAACTACAATTTCGTTGTCTTGAAGTTCAATATCTCTGTAATTTTGCCTTAGCATGTGAAAGATTTGAGATTTAGAAGAAACTTCTTTGTTGAGCCCCTCAGAGAAAAGCCACAAGAAGTTAATGAACTTCACCTACCAAAGTTTGGCCAGAACCCACAAAAATTTCTACTCCAAAGATGTAGCGCAACCTTCAAATGTGGCTAAATATCCACCTCCCCCTTCTTTTGTTGATCCTCAGACCTCAATCACACACTCGATGCATGTTTTTATTGAAGCTACCTACAGTGGACTTGCTTTTTTTTCTTCTCTATGATGGGAAATGAATGTACTTATGGATAGCAACAAAGAGAACTCCTCAAGAGAAAATTATGCGGCGATCATCCTTGAGGATTATGATGTTTTTTGAACAACATAATGTTGAATATGCTTTGTGGCAATTGCACTATCCGAGGATTGGGGAGCTTAGGGCACACTTCAGTGCAGTTGTAACTGGATCAAATAATCGACTTCCAATATAAGGATGGAAATAAATAATCTGAGTTTAAACCATTTGTTACTGCCAAAGACAACTTGATCATTGCTATTGAGAAGAATCAGCAGACTTATTCCTAGCTACTTGGTGAGGGTAAAACTACCACAGACAAGACACTTTCAACGAAACTGCAGGGAAGGACATGGGCAAAGAAAAAAAGATTCTTCACAAAAAGGGTCCTCTCCATTATTCTTTATTCAAAGTTAATTTATGCTATATATTTTTCTTTGAAGATCACATATTGAGTGCAACGAAAATGGCATTCACGCTAAGCTGAATCGTTACAAGAAGATGTTCACGCTCTTAAGCTGAACCATCACAAAAAGACATTCACGCTGTTAAGCTGAATCGTCACAAGAACATGTTCACGCTCTTAAGCTGAACCATCACAAAAAGACATTCATGCTCTTAAGATGAATCCTCGCAAGAAGATGTTCACGCTCTTAAGCTGAACTATCACGAAAAGATATTCATGCTCTTAAGCTGAATCGTCACAAGAAGATGTTCTCTGGACGCAACTAGTCAATCTTCACACTCTCTGAAGTTGAGATCATCAACAATGGGGAATCAATAAAAAGGTGAGCCAAGCTCATAAATTACTTATCTCGTCTAATATTTCTTATTTTTCAGCAGGAAATCATCAAATACGGGAAAAAAGAAATTATCTACTCCAATACCTCAAGGCAAAAACCTATCAAATCTGAAAATTAGGCCCAGGAATCAATAGGCAACACGAGTCATGAAGTTGGATACACAACCCATCTATTCAGTCAATGAACAAAATACTAATGAGGAAAGTCAGAAGTGGTGGCCTATATAAAGTAGACCCAACGAAGTATCTTGGATGAAGATACAAATAAAGACCTAAATGACACCTCCCTAAACAATCGTCAAATCATGTACTCTTTTTCCTTCACTAGGATTTTTTCCCACTGGGTTTTTTTCTAGTAAGGTTTTAACGAGGCATGATGAGATGGATAATCAAAGGGAGGGGTCATGAAGCAGATCTCCAGACGGAAACAGTTTCACCCAAATACAGGGGATCTCGCATACATTGTAATTCCAAACGTCAGGGATTTTCAATAAAATGAAGTATATATATTGAAGAAAATGCAGAAAACCGCCTTTGCTTGATGGAGGATAAGAGGCCGGCAGACATCGCAAGTCGAATTCTTTTTTAGAAATCGACTGAAGAAGGGGGGAGTAATGGTGTGACCCAATATCTCCAGCCCAATTAACACTCTCCAAACCCAATGTCAGACCCAAACCAAGACCAAAAAACCAGCACCCTACTCCCGGCCCAACAGAGGACATCTAGCCCAATACCATAATTTCCTAGCCCAACATTGTCCCAAACCCACCTCTTCAAACACCAATGGAAATAAGACACTCAAATAGGACATGTGGCATCTTACCCTCACTCCAAGTACACATGCAAAGTGAGAAGATGACATGTGTCTCCATTTTTTCCTATATATAGTGCAAAGAACTTGGAGTAAAGGGAGCCAATTTTGTTTCTACAAAGAGGGTCAAGCTCTTGTACTTGTAGAGATTCATATTGTTTCTCTAGGCAATATTCTCATACTATTATTATTTTTAGCAAATAAAAGAGAAGAAATTATTTAGCATTTATCAAGGTTTATTTTTATGACTGGTGCAATTTTGTGCTGCATCAATTTGCACAGAGTCAGATCCCTCCTTACCATAAACCTATCAGTTTGATTTCACATGCACACCTCCCATTTGCACTTCCTTGATTTCAACAGAGGTAGTCAGTCTTCTACCTCTCCTGCTTTCCCCAGTTTCTTCCACTTTCCTCTTACTGATTCCTTTCTGCATCAACTCTGCCTCTTAGCTTCTATCTTCCTTCACTCATGCAGCTAATCGGTTACGTTAGCCAGTTCGTAAAGGTGTAGCCAAACTCCTTCTCTTTTTAACTGAACCACGTCCATATTAGAGAAATGTGCCTGGTTCCTTTCTCTCCATATCAACCATTGCATCGCCATCCACACGGTCTTACACCTTTCTTTATCCACCCCCTGGGTGCCATTTGCATAAACTTTTCTATGAGCTGGGTGGCTGTTTGATCACCAGTAGACTTTAGCCACTGCACTATCCTTTTCCATAGTTCCTTACTTTTCTCACAATCATGGAACACATGGTATTCGTCTTCCTGCCCCTATTTACATAGTGCACAAGATATCAGTTCATCAGCCTATATTATTCCACTCCTTTGTTAGTTTTTCTTTGTTGGTAATCTCTTTTGCAGCAACCTCCATGCGAAAATAGACACTTTTTTTGGTTTGTGTTTATTCCATACTAGCTTCAGTCGTGCAGCCTCATCCTGAGAATATTGATCTGTATCTGCCTGCAATATTTTCTGGTAAGCCTCGCATTTTGTAGACACCTTGAGAGTTGGTGGAGACATGGTATTTCTCCCCTTCATCTTCTTGTAAGTGTACCGCCTGCAAAGAGAGTTGAAGGTTAGATAAATCCCTCTCTTCACCCTCATACAAGCGTCTAGTCCAATCCCATTTCCACACCCCCTCCCCCTCCACACAATCCCCATGCTTGGAAATTCTTCTACCCTTCAGTTTATCAGTTCTATACAATCTAGGGTATCTCTAAGCTAGTTTCATATTATTCAGCCTTATCAAAACCTAATACTCAATCCATTCCATATTCTCATCTTAATGTTATCTTTGAACCATGGATCCCCTAGTATTCTTAAGATATCTACCAACTCTTTGGTGTCCCTGATCCCCCTCTCCTTCCAGCACCCTTCTGATTTATAACCTATCCTCTTCCCCTCTAAGTTCTTTCATCTCACTTATCTCTAATCTACCTGCAACTCTATACTTTGATCTCAACACATCCTTCCAAAATTCCTTTTTACCATTCAATATTATCCACCCCCATCTGCCTAGCATCACCTTATTAAAATCTTCTACCTTTATGATTCCCAGCCCCCCTCTTTCCACCGGTACACACAATTTGTCCCAAGGTAGCCAACATATTTTCCTTTTTTCAGGTGTCCCCCCAGAAGAAGGACCTTTAGATGTTCTCTAACCTACGGGTTATGGTCTTAGGGGCAAGGTAGCACCAAAGTAGTGAGATGGAAACACTGACAAGACTGAGTTAATGAGCACTGTATTCCCTCTAGCCGAGAGCTGTCTGTTTTACCAAGCTCCCAACACCTATTTATACCTCTCAATGACCGGTTTCCACATAATTCTTGGATTTGCTCCCACCGGAATGCCAAGGTAGCTAAATGGAATGCTTCATGTTTGACAAGTAAGATAATTGACCATTTCCTCTAATCTACTCTTAGTGACATTTATTCCAATCAGATAACTCTTTCTGAAATTTATTCGCATTCCTGAAACCATCTCAAAGTTCTTTAGCACAACCTTTATTGTTCTTATGTTGTCCCATGTAGCTTCTGCAAAGATGATAGTGTTTGCAAATTGTAAATGAGATCTTTGAATACTGTCCCTTCCTATATTTACTGGTTAGTACAGCTGTAGGTTGATTGCTTTCCTGATCATTGCTGCTAATCCTTCAGCTATCATGATGAATAAGAAGGGGGAAGTGGATCCCCTTGTCTTAATCCTCTTTGATGTCTGAATTCCTCTGTATTGATCCCATTGATTAACACTGATGTTGAAGTTGTGCTAAGACACTCCTTTAACCACCATTTCCAGCAGACAGGGAGCCCCATTTTCTCAATGACCTCTTCTAGATATTCCCAATTCACCATATCATATGCCTTCTCGAAATCAATATTGAATACTAAGGTTTCTGACCCTTTCCTGTGCATCTCATCTATCATCTCATTTGCAATGAGAATGCCATCAACCATTTGTCTCTTTCCTATAAATGCCATCTGTGTCTCGATATTACCTCATGGAGCACTCTGCTGAGTCTGGCAGCAAGTAATTTTGCAATTATCTTAAGTGCACCCAACTAGTGTAATAGGCCGATAATCCTCAATCTGCCTAGGTGCTTTATTCTTTGGCACAAGTGTAATATGATCTGCGTTCACCCCTATTGGTATTCGACAGTTCTTGTAAAACTCCCTCATCATTTCTACAAAATCTTGTTGCATAATTGGCAAAAAATGTTTTAAGAAGTCAAAATTTAGCCCATCAGGTCCAGGGCTCTTCCCACTCCCGAATGCTCTAATTGCCTGAATAATCTCACTGTAATGTAAAGAAACCCCCAAGGCCATTTTTGATTCTGCCGATATCTCTAGTAATTGCAGATTACCCAGTTTTGGCCTATGCCACTTTCTCTCAGTGAATCTGTCCTCAAAATGTTTTCTGAAACTCTCCTTCACTTTTTCCACCTCATCCACCCACACTCCTTTATCCCATATCCCCTGGATTGAGCCCCTTTCATTCCTCTTTCTGATACACTGATGGAAATAAGCTGTGTTTGCATCTCCTTGTTCTATCCACTTCATCCGTGATTTTTGGAACCGCACTTGCTCTTGTTGTTTTCTTAAAAAGATAATAATAATATTTTAAAAAAAAATTGGCAAATAAAATCGATCATGTGGGTTAAAACCGGTGGTTTAATTGCGCCTAAACCGTACCACAACCGTATCGGGCACAGCAATAAACTGGAGGGTAACCCGTAGGGTGGCACATAGGGCCAGCACAAAGGCCAACCACGACACGGAGGGCTGGGCTGGGCTAACCGGATCGCGTTTAGCCCATCCCGGAAGGGCCGGGTTCGGTTTCACATATTCATGACCCGGACCCGGCGGGTCGGCGACACGGCATGGCTGGTGGCCCGACCTACCCATATCTATCTTTTGCATTATAGATTTAGTCATGTAGGTAAGGACCGCATATCTAAATTGTACCATAGTGGTTATTTGGACTCTTTCGATTTTGAATCATTTGAGACATGCGAGTCTTGCCTACTTGGAAAGTTGACTAAAACTCCTTTTAGTGAAAAATGATAAAGGTCTAATGAATTACTTGGACTAATACATAGTGATGTATGTGGTCCTATGTCAATCAATGAAAGAGGTGATTCCTCATATTTTATAACATTCATGGATGATCATTCTAGATATGGTTATGTATACTTGATGAAGTATAAGTTCGAAGCTTTTGAAAAGTTCAATGAGTATAAGAATGTTGTTGAGAAACAATTAGGAAAAAGTATCAAATTACTTTGATCGGATCAGGTGGTGAATACGTAAGTACCGAATTTAAGATTATATTATGACTCATGGGATAGTTCCTCAAATGACTCCTCTTTATACTTCATAATTAAATGGTGTGTTGGAAAGGAGGAATCATACTTTATTAGATATGGTTCGATCTATGATGAGCAAGTCTCCCAAAATTATTTTGGAGTTATGCCTTAGATATAACATCCCATATTCTTAATTATGTTCCATCTAAGTTGGTTGATACCACACCATGTGAGATATGGAAATGTAAGAAACCTAAACTAAATCACATAAGGATTTGGGGATGCCTGACTTATGTGAAGCGAGTAGAATCGGACAAGCTTGGAGCTAGATCCAAAAAATGCATGTTTGTAGGCTATCTAAAAGATTGTTTTAGAAACTATTTCTACAATTCTGTTAAGGAAAATGTGTTTGTCTCAACACTTGCTATCTTTTTGGAAAAATGGTTTATTCCTGAAGAGGCAAGTGGGAGTAAAGTGGATCTTGAAGAAGTTTAAGATTCACAATCATGCATTGATCAACAAATGGAACAATAGCTATTATTTCATAGATATGAGGCAAGTCAAGAAGTTCAAGAAACACAAGGACTTTGTAGGTTTAGTAGGATAAGTCATGCCCCAATTCGTTATGGATATGATCTAAATGAACATAAAATTTTATTCATCATAGAGGGTGATAAACGTAGTAGTTACAGAGAAGTCTTGTCTAGTGGAGACAAAGGCAAATGACAACAAGGTATGGATTTTAGTTGATCCACCCGAAGGGAGCATTTGTTTTTTCAAGAAGAAAATCAACATGGATGATAATGTGATTACCTATAAGGCTAGATTGGTAGCAAAAGGTTTTCAACAAAGACAAGGTGTTGGCTATGATGAATTTTTTTCACTAGTTGTTATGCTTAAATCCATTAGGATATTGCTTGCTATAACTGCGCATTATGATTATGAAATATGGAAAATGGATGTTAAAACTGTGTTCCTTAATGGGAATATGCTGGAGAAAGTGTATATGATACAACCTTAGGATTTTGCATCCAAAGAAGCCAATAATGCGTGCAAGCTTTAGAAATCCATTTATGGACTCAAGCAAGCATCTCGGAGTTGGTACATCATGTTTGATGAAACAATCAAAGAGTTTGGTTTCATTAGAAACTATGATGAACCTTGTTTGAATAAGAAGGTTGATGGGAATGCAAAAGTTTTCCTAGTGTTATATGTGGATGACATATTAAATGACATACCAATGCTTCAGTCTATAATGTTTTGGTTATCCAATAAATTTTTTCATGAAAGATTTAGGAGCGACAACCTATATTTTGAGAATTAGGATTTATAGAGATAGATCAAGAAGGTTGCTAGGTCTATCATAGTCAACGAACATAGACAAAGTGCTAAAACGGTTTAGCATGGATCAGTCTAAGAAAGGCTTTTTGCCTAGGGGACATGGTATACATCTTTATCATAATATGGTAACTAAGACTGAATAGGATAAGATCCACATGTAAAATGTTTCATATACTTAGGCTATTGGATCAATAATGTATGCAATGTTATGTACAAGCCTCAATGTCTCCAATGCTCTAAGTGTTACAAGTATGTATCAATTCAATCCTGGTGAGGAACATTGGATTAATGTTAAGAATATTTTGAAGTACCTTAGGAGAACTAAGGACTTGTTCTTAGTATACGGAGATTCCAATTTAGAGGTTCAGTGATATATACAGATGCAAGTTTTCAGACAGATGTAGACGATCAAAAGTTTTAGTCTAGATACGCATTTATCCTTAATGGAGGTTATGTGATTTGGAAGAATTTCAAACAAGATACCATTGCTGACTCTACAACATAATAAGAATATATTGCAGCTTCATTAGCTGCAAAGGAAACCGTATGGATCAAGAAGTTTATTAAAAAACTTGATGTGGTTTCGTCCATTGAAAATCCCATAACTATATTTTGTGATAGTATTGGAGCAATAGGACACACAAGGGAACCAAGGTTTCATCAACGATTCAAACATGTATTGTAAAAGATCCACTTAATTATAGAGATCATAGATAAGAACAAAGTAAAGATCAAGAAGATCTCCTTGGATGCAAATGTTGCAAATCCACTTACTAAGGCCTTATCCTAGATAAAACATGATCATCATGTATAGTCACTCAGGCTTAAGAGCATGAGTGATTGGCCTTAGTGCAAGTAGGAGCTTGTTAGTGTTGTGCCCAAAAACCAATTACTTTAGGGCATTGTAACGATACTTTTATATTAATGCATATTAATTAGTAGAATTCTTTATTATTTGATTATTGTACATTAAATAATAAAGCCCTAGAATTAATAACTTAAAATATATCGCAATGAGTTTTGATGGTAATACTTTGATAAAGTTATTAATACTAAACATCCCTAACTATAATATTAGTAAGAAAGGTCATTACAAATACGGATAAGTTAGTATGTTCTAAGACACTTCCTTTTGAAGTGAGTAAGATCTCATTGACTATGGTGTTGAGACAACTAAGTTAGAACATGAATGATTGTAGTTGACAAGTACAATGGATTGACCTGAAGAGACATTGTCATATTGTCAATGGTAAATTCTCTAAGGAATAGTAGGTTTATGTGATCCTTAAACTTGAGATTATCATGGTATATTGAGTATAGGATCACTCTTTGATCATATTTGGAATTGTCCGTAAATGGGTAATGATAGATAGGTATTGGGAGTGATATGAAGCATGAAATGATTGGGAATGATCAATAAAGGATTCACCACTTCTAAATGGTTAGGAGAGATATCACTATGGCTGCTTGTAAGAAATCATAGCTAGAAGTCTTTGATCAAAGCATAAGATTAGTTAGAAAGGAATTTCTAATTAATACTTAAAGGTTCATGATTTTGGGTACAAGAAATCTACAGTATATATCCAAGGAGGATGACGAATAACCTCTATATGCTTGATTGGGATATGTATAGGTGAAAGGATAATAATTACACGCTAACTAGTTCCAGAAGGGGATAGTCTCGTACCTTGACTATTCTCAATGCTCGGGTAGCCATGACATATTACTAGATGTCACTCATGATTTATGAACATTAATGGGTGTTTAATAAATTAGAGAAGTTTAATTAAATATAATTAGATTATGTTAATTCATATTTCATTACCGAGTTATTGAGAGTTTATAGGGTCACACACATTAACACCAAATGATAAAAGGATCTAATTGCAAAAAGATAAAGGATAAGGGATCAAACTTTTAAGTATTGGATACTTAAAGGGCTACCAAGCAAGGGATCGCATGCAATTGAACAACATGCAAAGGGCTGCATGCAAAAGTGGAAGTCATATGAATGAGTGGAGTCTTAGTTGGAAAATACTACCGCATACATACAAGAGTTGTATGTTAGTGGACAGTCTTTACCAATAAAATAACATGCAAGAGTTGCATGTCCAACTAAAATACATGCACGAGTTCATGGTGAGAAGATTTATAAGAGTTGTATATCATGACTTAGTAGTAAGTAATGCAAAACCATGGGTTAAAACCATGTCATGTGAATCTTTACTCACAGAACGAAAGCGTGAAATCGGGAACTTATTCTTGCACAAGAGATACACAAATAACACGATTATCAAACTGAA
>JAOWBN010031086.1:0-10291 GCA_028565015.1 Pinguicula moranensis | reverse complement strand
ATTAATTGGGTTTTGGTGAGACCACCCAATTCAATTGCAATTTAATTGGATTTAATGAGATTAAATTCATATACTTATTTGCAATTGGGCCCGAATTAAATTCGAGCCCAAATGAGTTTTAGAAGCAATTGGGCTTTGAGCCCAATTGCGACTTAAGTGAGACTTAAGCCGATTGGGCCCAAAAGCCCAATTCGATCGGTTAAAACACATTCAGTCGGTCGTGTTTTCAGAGAGAGACTTTCGCTCGCGTCTTCGTTGTTTTTGAGAAAAATGAACGAACGAACGAAAACAATTTTCGACCAAATCGTCTCATCGTTCTTTCGCCGGAATCGAGCCTAGCAGCTCCTTCGATTTTCCCCAGGGAGTGCACGTGGTAGAGGTTCTCTTCTTGGGGACTTCGTTGTCTTCGTTTCTTACGGATTTTTGGTTCGAGTTCTCCGTTCTCCGGCGAGTTCGTCGGTTGTCCGGTGAGATCCAGGTAGGTACGGCTAACCCTCAACATCTAATACACGGATCTACACGGTTTTTGGGTCCGATTTCACAAGTGGTTCGAAGTTGAAAATCTTCAAAACTTTAGAAATCGGCCCACATCGATCTAACAGTTGCGACACCTCCATCACCGATTGAACTCCATCCACCCAAACCCGAACCTCTTCTTTACAATGTGCCCACAGAGACCTATACTCATCTTCCCGGGAACCAAGGTGAATCCAGTCTTCACCTCGCCGAATAAACAATGGCTCACCCGACACCTCACCCAACCAGCCAAGAGAAACGACTGGACCAGAGGCGTGTCCATTCACCAAAACACGAAAATCTACCGAGGTGAACCCATTACCACATGCAAAAACACAGCAGAAAAGTTATGCTTAAGTTGTACGGAATAAAAGAGGAGGATTATCAGCTAGGCCAGCTTCCTGTGAGTAAGCCAAAAGAAGGCTAAGGAAAAGCTTCAGAAAAAAAAATGGCTGTCTGCCCAGGCCAGTTTCAGATCCTACTCCCCTTCTAATAGCAGATGAATAGGAGAATTGGGGCCGAACAAGAAACTATATGTTTTAAAATGGTAAAGTAAATCATGCGGTGGTAGTGAACCGAAAAGATGAACTAGCAAGAAGAATAGAAGTTCTTGAAGAAGACAGAACCTCCATGACACCAAAACAAGCCAAATTTAAAGCAGAAAGAGGGAATCAAAGCTTCAACTACAAAATCTAGGCAGCTGGTGAACATAACGTGGTCGACATTGACAAAACATCAAGGATCCAACCAAAAGAAGCAAAACCCCTTCCAAAAAACAACAACAAATCCCTCGAAAAAGAAAACTCAAAGCAATCCTCCCCCAAATAGTTAATCGATGGATCTCGCCGGAGAAAAACAGGACCACACCCTTACCTTGAACATCAATAACTCCCAAATTCCGGCAAGGAAAAATCCAAAGGACAGAATAAACCGCAGTAAGGGAATGTCTCTGACAGAATGTAAAAACCAAATATTTACCTTACGTGAAGAACGGAAGAGTCGGACTGACACGCCAGCCACTTAGAGGAACCCGGCGAGCGGCGGAAAAGAAAAATTGTGGGTTGGCCGAGCTCTGACAAGAGCTCGTCTCGACACAGGAAGACGAAAGGTAACACTGACAGGAGAAGAAACGACCCAACGGAGAACGCCACCTGGCGAAACTCGTTAGGCGGCAGAGAAAGGCAAGATCGGAATGGCCGGACGTCTGCGTCCGACTGTGCGGGGAGGGAGAGATTGATGGGGCTCTCCAAATTCCCTCAACCCGCGGCCCCTGCTCGAAACTAAGTGACACTCCGGCCTACTTATCAAAATAGCCCCCAGATTGAGGATAGCCAAGCAAAAGTGAAGGCAAACCCATCAAAAGAAACTCCGACCCAAAATCAATCTGAACGGCCCATCATGAAAATCTCAATATAAGAAACTCAAAAATATGAGTGCTCCCCAAGCAATCGAAGTGACACCTAATGGGACAAGTGTCATGTTGCAAAATAAAGATTGATACTTGTCACTATGCCTGATACTTCCAAAATCTATAAATAGAAGGAAAATTGTTTAGAGAAGGGAGACAAAATTGGAGGAAAAAATAGATAAGTTGTAGAGAAAATATTTGGTAGAGCCTTGTTTGTAACTTTAGTCTAAGGGATCCTATGGTACGAAAGGGCGACCCCCTTTTTCTGAAGAAGCGGACAAGGAAATTTTACTAATATTATTCTTCTATAATTCTACCCCATTGCTAGTAACATCAGGAGAATAAGTGAAATTCGGTCAAGGAATAAATTAGGCCCCAAAATACGGCTCCTGACCCCGGAGATTACTTATTTTCTTGAGTTGTCAGAAATCGATTCTTATAATATATATTCTTGTTCAAAGCTTATTTAACATCTTGTCCTTTAAATTTCTGAATGATTATTATTGTCCTGAAAATATATTAAATCAGCAGCAACAACAGCAGGTACAAATCCATCCATACCATAGTTATTGTATCATATCTCTTTGTATATGGTTGCGTTCAAAGCCATTTGGGGACTTTGGGAGGTCGTTTATATGTACCATCTAGAAGATAACTATTTTCTTCATTTTGTCTTATCAAGAAAGAAATGAACGCGTGTTGGGGCCACGTCCCATGGGTCCCATGGGCATGCAATTGGGCCAATCCATGTGTTGTGGACGCCTGTGCATAGGTCCCTATGAATTAATCGATTATTCTAATAGTCGGATATCACAGGTTATCAAAAAAAAAAATGAACGCAAATTCGCAGACCATAATACATTCAATACAAAAAAACATTTGGCTATGGATCATAGCTAAAAGAATAGCTATTCTCCGTGGCAGATTGGCTAGTTCAACCAATCAGCTACCTGCATCTCAATGACTGATGAGCAGAGGAAATTGAGGGTGTGCCACAAACAGAGTTTGCTCCCACCCACTTATGGAGGTTGAAACACAATCTCCCCCATCTCTCTTCAATACAGGGATAGATCAGTATACATTCAACTGAGTTGTGGACCAATCCTCAAATAAAAATTGGTGACAGTCATGACTTTGAGCTACGCTGATTCATTTCGGCTGATAAGATGATGACCGTGATCCGAATGTTGAGTTGTGTACCAATTCTTCTGGAATATGATATGTTGACAACTACGAAGCATGGTGAGTCATGGACCAACAAGAACCTTTAACCTATGAAATTGAGGGGTGAGAAAATGTGGATAAAACCAAAAGTATGTCGGCTGGACAACACTACAGATGTGCTCGATCCTAACATATTATTGTAAATAGGTGCGCTATTAGTTTTTGGGTCTCGAGTATAGTTTCTTTGTATATTATGTATATTATGTACTCTTTTTATCTTTTAATGAAATTTGGTATAACAAAAAAACAATATATAGCTAAGCTAATGGGTCGAGTATAGATTCTGCAATCAGATGTGCGAAAAACAAATTTTAGGGGATACAATTGTTGAAGGCTTCACTTACCAAAATAAATTGTTGAAGGCTTGAAATCTTAATATACGTACTTTTCTCCGCTAACAAGAATTCTCATAAATTTTGGAGAATTCCTATGCCATGATGGAGGAATCCATACACATGAAATAAATTATGGAGGTGAACGGTGAGGTTGCCACATTGTCAAGCTATAGCAAGGTCGGGAGATAAATGAAATAAATTATGGAGGTGAACGGTGAGGTTGGTACACATCATAGATTGACAAGCTATAGCAAGGTCGGGGATAAGGGTGAATATCGATTCCGGAATCCAAAACGCCTTGAAATTTGATAATTTGTTATTTTCTCAATTTTCGATATTATCAAAAGCTGAAAATTATTAGGTCAATTTTGATTTTTATTGATTTGGTATCAGTAGAAATCGAAATATATAAGGTTTTTTATTTTTATTTTTTAAATTTTATATATGTATTAATTTTTTATATGTGCTGGGATTTTATATATAAATCACCCCAAATTTTCTGCTACTATGGAACTGAAGGGATAAGAAGACGTCTGGAACAGACCGAACAACTCAGAGAAATATGCTCCTTGCTGGATTGTTGGTACCAAATTTCGAGTTCAATTAAGGGTAAGGACTCTGTAGAACTGGATGAATCAGTTTGTTTATTAGGCATTCGCCGGAACAATTTTTTATTAAGGTGATGAATCAGTTTGTTATGTTTGTGTTTTTATTTTTATTTTTATTTTTTTCAGTTCTTGATATAAACCAAAACCAAAATTGATAATAAAAAATTATGAAAATCATAAACCGAACATTATCGGTTTGATTTTGGTTATTCGGTTTATGATTTTGGTTTTGGCAAAAAATGAAATTGAATTTTCGATAAGCACACACCTAGGCAAATATATATAGGGACGCTTCCGTTGACATTATTTGCGACACAAATCGTGACACAGTTTCCTTAAAAGTCTATATTTAGGGTTTGGAGTTTAAAGTTTAAATTTTTTGATATTTAGGTCTTAGAATTTATATTTTTGGATTTAGGGCTTAGTGTTTAGGATTTTTTAGGGTTTATAACCCTAAAATCTAAAACTTAAAAATTCTAAACCCTAAAACTTATAACCCCTACAAAATCATAAGCCTTAAATCTAAAAATATAAATCTTAAGACTTAAATATCTAAAAATCTAAACCCTAAATTCCAAACCCTACGCACCCTAAACATAGACTTTTAAGGAAATTATATCACGATTTGTATCACAAATCATGTCAACGAAATCGTTATATATATATATATATATATATACTTGGGAGGGGACGAATCTAATAAAAATGTTAGATAAAAAATAAATAAAATAATGAATAATGAAATGAGAAACTAAAATAAAATAGTAAAATAATTTTTGAATTAATGATAAATATGCTATAAAGAAAAAATTGTTAGTGTCAGGTCAAATTTTATTTTTAGTCCCATATGATTTAATATATCGTTTTTAATTTAGATTCTTTTGACTTATTAAACATAAGATGTATAAAATAGTAACTTCAAACATTCATCTCGCCACTCGGCACTATAGCTGCTCAAAATAGCCATCAAATGCACGAATCTGAAATCTAAACCAAGTCAATTGAAGATTGTGACACTGAATGCACGAATAACATACATCCAGCATAACAATAAAACAGCAAAATCCAACTGTGCAGTTCTATTAAGCAAGTACTTCGAAGTCAACAATAAAAACAGTCGCAAAATATCCAAATACACGATCGCTGAACGCAAAATGGAGCATCTAGATTGCTTCAAAAAAACACACACTGCAATTCAAGTCTGCAGGAGTCAAAATGTGCAATGCAAGATTGCTTCACATGAAGTACTCTTGCACGATGTCAATCCTGCGAGTAACCTCGGTCACGCAGGATTGCTCATCCAGAACCGGTTGGGGGACGGCCATAGTCGGACTGGGTCCTTCATCGCCCGATGTATCAGTACGGGCAGTGGGTGAATCCAGGCAGATCGGGTCGGAAATGTCGTCCCCCTGGCGCTGTTCTTGCTTCACGTGTGCCTTCAGGTCGTCGTCGGTCTTCAGTCGAAGGTGATTCCGGCGACGAGGGTAGCGGCGGCCCAACCTGTGCAACTTCTCATACACGCGCAGCGAGAAGCGTGCCGGCCACCGGACGGTAACCGGGAACGGGCGAAAGGGAGGGAAGCTCCCGATTGAACGGCGGTGCCGCGAGCGGTGCTTGGAGCGGGAAGAAGAGGCGCCGGAAAACGCCATGGAGAACTCCTAAGTCGAGCGAAGCGGGTGGAAGAGGGGGAAAACCCTACGGTCCGAATTTTCGCGTTTTAAGTCCGATGCAATGGAGGGCAAACAGGTAATTGCGACATATTAGTATATCAAACTGTGTTAAACCGGATTCATGACCCTATTACCGAACGAGGTTAGGTCCGGTTTACTAAACCCTATATGGCCATACCAAACAGGGTCGCAGGGTTTGTAACCGAACTAAACCCTACCTTAACCCAAACCCGGGTTTAAAGTAAACCGGCTACCAAACCCACCCGTAGGGTCCATTTGGTAGCCGGTTTACGGAGGGTTTAGGGTGGTTTTCTAAGCGTAAACCGACTTTAACCTGAGGTGAACCCCGTTTGGTGCCCCGCCATTTTTCTACCCTGCCCGGGGGTTTATTTGTCGGGCAGGGTTATATCTGGTCCGTTCTCGCGTTTTAAACCCTCCAATTTTCGAGGGTTGGCGAAAACTCATTTGACCGTTGAGACCCACCTCATTTAACCGTTTTAAATCAGTGAATGAAACCCTACATGGCCATACCAAACAGGGTCACAAAGTTACTAATCGACCTTAACCATATTTTAACCCTAATCCCGGTTTAAAGTAAACCGGCTACCAAGGGTTTTCTACGATGTTACTTTCGCCATGAAAAGCCTTGGTATCTGCATATTTCTGGTACATGCCTCCTCTTACCCCTACACTCTCCATGGAAGTAGCGTTCTGTTTTTATGGTCTAGTACATGATGTGTGCACTGTGCTGGTTTGCAGGCTGAGATCAGAAGGCATACAGCTGCGGATCGTGAGTGGGAGGTTTACCGGTTTCTCTTGGACGAAAACTGCAATATGAAGCTTTCCAGCAAAGTTGTGAGAAATCAGATTGTCAACAAAGTTAGAAGAACATTAATGGGATGGTGAGCTTCGTGCATCTTCCCCGTTGCTCTGTGATCGTTGTTCCGGTGTTTGTCTGGTGGACGACGACACAAACAAGATCACACGGCCCTGGTGGAACAAGTAACATTATGTATTCCACGACAAAACCAACGGATCTGATGGAAGCTTGCTTTGCTAGCGGCCCTGAGTGAAAATCTTTTTTTTGGGGGGATATCCGAGGTATCGGGACTCGACTGAACACCCGACTATATCCTCGAGGCCATGCTCCAGCGACCTCCAGTCATAAACCAGTTAAATCTCGGATTGAAGAGGAGTATTTTCAGACACGCGGTCATGGTCCGAAAATCTTTGAATGTACTCGAGTTTGCTACAACATTGTGTATGCTCCAGGTACGGATTTTAATTTTTATGTGATCATGGTTTTCAAAAAAAAATTCGGGTCAATGATCCCGATAGAGACCTTGAGTATGGATTTTGAATTAGTTGAAGAAAAATTTGCCCCAGCTAATACGTACTGGGTTGACTAGAGCTTCATACACTGTGATAATAGTCATTAGTCACAGTTGACAACTACTAAGTTAAGAACAAAACCATAATGTACACATCAAGAGGTGTTAAATATGTGTTTTCAAGTTTCATAAAAAAATAATTTTTGATATTTAAGATAAAAAAAAAGTTTATTTGGAGTGTTTGCGATTTTTACGTTTAACTTTTGACGATGGAAAAATAAAAAAAAATCGAAAGTCATAAGCATATTTGGGGTGATTTTTGGAGTGTTTTTTGCTATAATAATTTTGTAATTATTTAAAAATTTAAATTTCAAACATTCTTATCCTTATAAACAATTTAATATTCCCAAAATATTCATTGTTATTCAAAAGATTTGATAGGGATCGAGCAAGACGAGAGAAACACACTGTGTTCGTTGTCGACTTTCTTCACAGCAGGTGTGCTTGCAATTCTTTTCTCTTGAGTTTTTCTAATGTGTTCGTGGATATATTGAGTTTTTCGATTCAGGTTGCATAGGACAGAAGAAAAAAATAAATTTGATTCCTTCATAAAACTTAATTTCATGATATTTTTATCATTTTCGAATTATAAGTTAAAAAATAACTTTTGAAATAATAATCTGTTTGTGATAAAGTATTTTTGTAAATACTTTCCTTTTTTTACAAAAGCAATTTTTTAAAAGATATTTTGAAAAATTACTTCTATATAAGCACAATAATTTGCAAACACCCCATTAGTGGTGGACTAACTATGCACAATTGTATGTGATAATAGTCACAGTTGTCAACTCGTATCCATTGTATACTGTGAGACTGACGCTCGTGATTCTCCAAGCATCCCGGAGGGGACGAATCTATTTTAAGTAAAATAAGTTTCACAAGCGTCAGAATTCCTCGAAATTCTCGTGTTTCGTTCAACAGTGAAAAGTTAAAATTGTACCTCAGTTTATGTAATCCTTATAAAATTTTATCTATTTCAAATTATTTATTTTCCCTATTGCTATAAACAGTTAATTTCTTAATTATGTTTAACAAATAATTATTACCCTTACCTCTTATGCATACATATAACTGGCATTGATTGAGTGAATGACCTCTTTGCGTCGATTACGGTTCGAGAGGTAGAGAGATAGGGATATGGGAATTACACGGGGTATACGTAGTAGGTATCGGGGTAGCACGTCATTCGTTACCTATATACTTACATACTTACTTATCTGCTTAGTGACCCAGCCCATTAAATGTATATTAATTCATCTTTTTGTCTATGCATGTGAGTGGTTACCAGTCTCCTCTCCTTTCCCTCTCCCTCTCCCTCTCTATCGTTTTTTTTTGTGTGTATGTGTATTCGAAGAGCCGATGTCTCCATGAAAATAGTCTCTTTTTAGAGATTAAGGTACGACTGAGTATATCTCACCCTTCCCAAACCCTGCCTCAAGGCGGGATATAGTGGGTATATTTGGTTTGATTTGGTTTACCTCTTTGCACCGATGGCAAAATGCAATTATGGCTATTTGCACCCTTATCTAATTATGTTTAACAAATAATTATTATCTTTACCTCCTTATATATACATATAACTTCCATTGACTGAGTGAATCACCTCTTTGCGTCCATGGCAAAATGCAATTAAGGCATATATCTGCTATAAAAGACAGATGAAATATGAGTGTTCTATATTCTTAACAAATCACAGAAGATGAAGCACCTTCTAATCTCATTGTTCCTTTTTCATATATGTATCAGTTCTCTCGAAGCATGTTCCCCGTTTAATCCGCGAGTCAATCTACACATCCGCAATTCTCTTCCTGAAAATTCTCCGGAGTTGAATATACATTGTGCTTCAAAGAATCATGATATAGGATTTCATACAATTCTTAATCATGAAATTTTCAAGTTCAATTTTTGTCCAAATGGATTCACTACATTATACTTCTGTCATTTTTGGTGGGGATCAAAGGATAAAGCGTTCGTAGTTTATTCTCAGGAGTTTATTATAAGTCACCCTTACATTTGTTGGACAGTACAAAGTGATGGTTTCTATTTGTCATATACACCTCTGTGTGGTGATGGGCTGAAGAAGCGGGAGTGGGAATGATAGATGATCGAAAATAAACTATGTACCCATAGCAGAAAGTTTTGTCAAGTTGAATTATGTTGCTCAATTATCTTCTGCAGACTATAGTTATGATGCTGATTGGTGATGCTTAGTGTAGTTTTCTAGACTGTTTTCTTTCAGTTTGTTTCTTTATAATTCAGCTGAGGCCATGTAGCTCATTTTGTGCTGCTGCTCTCTGTTGTAATTTTCTCTTTGCCAGTTTATGGCATATTCTTTAATGAAATCTTCGAAGAGCCATTGAAAATAGGCCAAACGGCATATTCCCTTCACGATAAAAAATGGGACCAAAAATTTGGTTCCATTCCCGTCTCGAATTCTCATTTTCTCGAAAATTTTAGAAATTTGGGTATCGAGAATTCCCGAAAACCCACAAAATTATAACTATTTTTTTTTTAAAAAAAGTTTATCGGGAATTCGGGTATCGAAAATTTGGGAATCGAAATTTGATACCGAAACCGTCCCAAATATCCGAATTTCCGCATTTTTCGGGAAAACGGGAATTCGGGAATTGAGAATCCCGATTCCCGCATCCTGTCCCGTACCGTTTGACCACCCCTAATTGAAAATAATCACAGTCAACTACTGGGCAAAGAACAAAACCATATTGTACACATCAAGATATGTTAAGAGGTGGACTAACTATGCGCGGTTGTATGAGTTGTAAAAGAAGGTACCAACTTAACATTGATCTCACCAGGAGGCCATCCAAGGGCATAAAAGTTCCAGTGCAACCATTGACAATCATATAACCCGAAGAAAGGCGGACCAACTCAAAGCTGATGCTTGGAGTTCAGGATTCCCAGATGCATCTGCTTAACTGAGGGGGCGTTTGCAAGTTATTGTGCTTGTGCAGCAGTAACTTTTCAAAAGGTCTTTTGGAAAATAAGCTTTTATAAAAAAAATAGGAGAGTGTTTGCAAAATATGCTTTACTACAACAAAAGTAGTGTTTGCAAAGAATTATTCCAAAAGTGCTTTTCCAAAATTTAAACTTTTAAATAATTACAAAATTGTCACCGCCA
>JAOWBN010031075.1:0-21951 GCA_028565015.1 Pinguicula moranensis | reverse complement strand
AATATGTGTAAGGGGACCTCATCCCTTATATATATACACATTCATATACTTATCATATATATATATATATATAGGGAGCGGATCCCCTCACCTAAGTTTTTACTCACTTTTACACCCACGATCCTGTCTGTTGATTTGCTACAAAATCAATGGACATGATTAAAACCCATAAGATCTTCTCTTTCTTCTCTCTTTCCATCCGTCAAAGATCGGTTTCTCGTTCCCTCTAATTTCTCTCCCTGAACTTCAAACCCTTTTTCATAAACATGATGCTTCTTTTGGGTTTAGGGAAAAAGAAAGAAAGAAAACCCAAGAAATGCCCTAAACCCTACGAAAATGGCGTATTGTAGGGTTTAAGGCATTCTTTTGGGTTTTATTTCCCTCTTTTTTCCCAACGAAAAATGCTTTTGATTCTTTCCTTATCTCTCAAATTCTGTAATAGACAGGTTCTCATTTAATGACAGGTTCTCATAAATCTTTGTGTATGTGTTTCTTGGGATTGTTTTCGGTTTTCATTTTTTGAAGTTTTAATCTCGACGTCCACCGCTCCTCTGTGTAATAAGATTTTAGGATTTCTGTTGAGGCGTTTGTTGGAGAAGACGGAGAGAGACAAAATTTTGATTGTCTTCTTTTTTAATTTTTTTTATTCGTTTTAATCTTGTCTATTGATTTTGTAGCAAATCAATAAACATGATCGTGAGTGTAAAAGTGGGTAAAAATTTGGGTGAGTGGATCCACTCTCATATATATATATATATGCATACATATACATCGTATATCAATGAATATACATACATAAATGACTTTAAAATTTATAAAGATAAAATAACTAATAGTGGTGGGTCCACCACTATTAAAAATAAAAAATAAAAATAAATAAAGACGGATGTGTCCTAGACCCACGGCGTTCGTCTTCGTTTGGAATTTTACTTTGTGGAGACCACCACCCGTTGGAATGCCCTAATTGTAGTCAAATTGAGGAAGTGTTTCGAGAATGAGTAAATCCGTCGAGGGTCGGGTTGAGCACAACTTTGGGATCTACCCATGAATCTATTGACCCATAAAAAGATAAAACGGTTAGAAAGCATGCTAGACAGAGAAATGATATAACGCAAGAATTGTAGGCGCAAGAAACAAAAAAAAATGTGGGACCCGAATGTTTAACCCTAATTCTCACGTGTTAAACATCATTCCCAATTGTTCATCCATACGGGCTCCACTTTTCTTGTGTTTCTTGCGCTATATCAGTTCTTGCTAGACAATCATTTTTTTTGTACTTTTGTAATAAATTTTTCACCTTAAGTCTATGAAATAAATCTAAATTAAACAAAAATTGGGTCACTAGCCGAGCCATGGGTCTGGGTGCAATCATGGACCCACGCGTCTTTCAGGTCCAGTCCGGGTCCTGAATGGGCAACCCAATCTCGCTCATGGAAATATTGATTTTGGACTTCTTTCATGGGTAATAACATTTCAGTACAAAAACAAAACATGTGGGCTTGATTCAGTAATGTGCTAAGGGGCCGAAGTCTAAATAGACCATGTACAGATAAACTGAAACAACTGGTTTTCTTTCAATGCACTTACCATGTAATTTGGCGAAAATGCACAAATTCATTTTATGGCGTGAAAATAGGCACAAAATCACCCATCTTTACAACGAAGTAGTACATAAACCCCCGCGTCTACTGCATTCGCTACTTTTTAATCTTATGTAATAAAAAGTCAAGTTTGCCTCAGGATGCAAGATGCATATTTTTAAAGCCACAGGGGATAAAATGCTCATGTTTAAAACCATAAGGGTAATATACATCTAAGTTAAAATGAAAACCTGAAATTCAAATAAAATAAAAATAAATTTGTAGAATATTTAACTAAAAAAATGAAATAAATCAATAAAATAAAATAAAATAAATATTACTCTATAAAATGAACTGAAATAAACCAAATAAAAATAGGGTAGAGTGAAAATATCCAATGAAAATAAAATAATATAAAATATCAATTAAGTAATAACCATTAAAATATTTATCTGGAAGTTAATTTTTTCATTTTAAAATTTAGTTTCAGTTTATTTTTTATTTGTTTTGCTAATTAAAGTTTCAGTTTATTTTATTGTTCTTTCAATTTATATTATCTTATTTTTATTTCATTTTTATTTATTTATTTCAGTTCAATTCTATTGTTTTATTTCCATTGTTTTATTTCATTTCATTTTATTTTTTTACTTCCCCTTATCTTATTTTATTTTTATTTCCATATTTTAATTTCTGCATTTCAACCTTTTTTATATCTCAGTTTTATTTCAGATTAATTCATTTTATTTCTTAATTAAATTTATATTTAATCTTATTGTTTTTTGTTTTTACTTTTTTCTTTTTTCTTTTTTTCTTTTATTCATACTGTGTACTATGCCTATTTTCAGACCATAAAGGGGGTATATGCCCATTTTCAATAAGGGTATTTAGATCATAAATATTTAAAATTTATATAAAATTATTATTGGGTCAAGTATGCTACATTTTGTGTGTCCATTGCAAATGGAGCTCGAAGAGTCATCATTGACAATTCTTTTAACTTTGTGGTACTAATGGACTAAACTCTAAAGTAAAATGACTCTATTAAATTTAAGTGCTTCTATTTAGTAAAGTTATTGGAACTTAATACATTAAATAACGCAATGCATATTGGGTCGCAACGAAAACGGCCTCTTTGTATACTTACAAGGGTAAGGCCGCGTACATTTGACCCCCAGACCCCAACCTAGTTGGGAATATACTGGGTATGTTGTTGTTGTTATTGTATGCTACATTTTGTAGCCATAAGCGATTTTCTATCTATTGTCAAACCTCAAGGGTTTCTGTGCATCTTTATCAAACCTGTCCACGGGGGATGGGTGTATATAGCCACCCGAAAATGATTGATCTCACTTTTTGTAATGATTTTTAGGGCATTGAAATTGCTAAGTTTTATAAATAAATAATTTAAGGCAAATTTAAACCAATAATTCAAATTTTACGAACAAATGCCATTTTCTGTAGGCTCCACGTCTATAGCTGGCTTAATTGAGAAATGATATAACGCAAGAATTGTAAACGCAAGAATTATAAGCGCAAGAAATATAAGAAAGATGAGACCCGGGTGTTTAACAACAATCCCACATGTTAAACATCAATCTCAATCGTCTATCCATACAGGTCCCACATTTCTTGTGTTCTTGCGTCTACAATTCTTGCGCTATGTCAGTTCTCGGCTTAATTGGTGGCTCAATTAGGAATTTAGGGTTATAGACTATAGTTACTTAAATGGTTCGTGAACATTACTGAAATAAAAAGGAATAAGGCCCAAATTTGTATAAATTAATTAATTGGATCCTTTTACATTACTAAAATATTAATGGTGTAGATTTGCCAACAATTTAACGTCCTAAAATTAAACTATGGATAAAAGTAATTTTAGCCCCATCAGTTAGAAGAAAATGCAATTTCAATCTCATTAGTTATAAAATAACAATTTTGATCTAGTAACTTTTAGATTTGTTGCAATTTCAGTCCTAAAATTAATTTATAACTTGTTTCACCTACAATAACAAGTAAATTAATTCTATAAACTAAATATAAATATAAATAATATTATATTCTACAACCCTCCTTTCCCTTCGTACTGTTCATCCTTCCTCTCCGTACATGCCGATCTCCGAACCCGGTAGCCCTCCTTTCCCTGTCAATCGCTGCGCTACTGTTCTTCCATCTGCTGCCTGACCTTCTCCTCCGCTTTTTTCCTCTTCCCAGGGACGCCCCCTGCGCCCGGGGAGCTTCTCAATTCTCAATTCTCTCTCTTTATCAGTTTGTTTCTACTTCGTTTCTACTTTGTTCTTCAGATCTAGTGATGTTGAGCTCCTGGACCATTCCTTCCCATCAGTTGAGGTTGATGCGGAGAGCAGCTATTAAAGCTGGCAAAGCTCCCATGGAACTTCATCAACGCTTCCCAGACAGTATTCCTTCCCAAAATCCGCTTTCTTTCCATGAGAGGTTGGGGTCTCGTATTCTGCCTGTGTTGCCTTCCACAGCTCAACATTCGAAGGTCATAAGCTTTTACTTGACCAATTTTCCAAAGGGATGCGATGCTGATCGATTAAGAAGTGCCCTAAAATTTCAAGGCACTATCAAGTCCTTGATCATTGCACGTAAACTCAGTGTTAGAGGTTTACGTTTCGGCTTTGTAGATTTCACCAATGTGGATGATGTTGAGCTCCTGAGTTTTAGACTCAACAACGTCTGGATTGGCTCTTATCGTCTACAGGCAAATGTTGCAAGATACTCAAAGGCTCGCTCTGTCAATGTCCCAAAAGTAGCCAAAGTAGTCATCCCTACTTCTACTTCAGCTCCCCTGCAAAAGCCTTCAGGACCTCTGCCTCCTGTGCCTGAAGCTGGTTCCACGTCTGCCACTAAGCCCTCACTATCCTTTAACTCTAATACTGATCCTAATTCTTGGCTAGCTCGAAGTTATGTAGCCACACTGAACCGGCACCTCAGTTACCGTGATCTACAACGAGGGCTGAAATCTGCTGGTTACCTAAATGTGGTAGTCAGCCCTCTTCGTGCAGATTTGGTAGTCCTTTGGGAAGAGGAGCCCTTGGATTTATGTAATCTGTTGACGAATAACTGGGACTGTCTCGCTACATGGGTTGCTAACATCTCACCATGGTTCCCTCAAGCCCCAGTAACAAGTCGTACGTGCTGCTTGAGCATATATGGGCTGCCTCTCCAAGCATGGACTTAGTCCAATCTCTCTGCCATTGGGAACAAGGTAGGCACTCACATCTCCATTGCATATCAAACCTTATCCAAGCAAAATCTAGAGATGGCTCTCATTGTGGTTCAGGTCTCGTTATGCTCCAAAATAGAGATGAGTTTACCAATACTAGTTGATGACAACCCATGCACGCAGTATATTGTTGAGACGTCTGTTCAAAAGTTGCATCTAGCGCCTCTTTGTTTACATGACTCATCCTCGTCATTCGATTCGGATTTCCTACCTTATGTTGCTTCGGATGGCTGTCCTGTTGATGATATGGGTCCTTGTACCAAGGAACTGTCTCCATTTCCTCTGCCTAAAGTCTGGCAACCTAGCAAACTTAACTGGTAGCCCATACCAGTCAAGGTTCTTCCGGAGTCTGATGAGTTTAATTTGTCTCTGAATGTGAACTCCTTAGTTGTCAAAACTCAGTGTGAAACACAATACTCCAACTCGCCTGCGGGTCTCTGCCTGTTGTGATGTCCCTACTTCTACTGTTGGCACTCCTCTCGCAGTCTCTTATCCCATGCTCACTTATAATTCTCCTATTGTCTCCACTTCTGCAGTCTCTTCTCCCACGCTCTCTACTCCCCCTAAAAGCTTCAATGAGGATGACCTCACTGAAGTCCCAATACTGGTAGAGGAATTCCCTCTCCTGTCTCTCCCAGTTCCATGTCCTAAGTTTCTTCTAATTGAGAAAACTAAGAGAGGCAGAGGACGGCCCAAATCTCAAAGTCAAACCAGGAAGGTGGATGACCCTGCACGAGCTCACAATCTAGCAGTACTTGAGGAATGGCTTAGCCATCTAGAAACTCTATCCTCTGTTAGACCTCCTCTGCCCCCCGCTCCTTTAGTTGATCCTTTAGCTAGTACCTCATCCCTTCCCTGTAATATGTTTGATTCCATCATGGCGGTGGGAAACCAACTTGGCATAGACTATGTCCCCCATCACAGTGAATTCCGTTTTCTTATAGAGGAAATGTCTAGATCCGGTATTACATCCAAACCTTTTGCTATGCAACCTGGTACTGAGGACAGCCTGTGTTTATGAAGATTACAACTTTTAATGTTAGGGGGTAGGAAGTCAAGAGAGGAAGTGGCAGGTCAAGCAGCTCATACATAAGGAAAAGATGGACTTTATTAGCATGCAAGAAACTAAACTGTCCACAATTGATAGTAGTCTATGCTCTTACTTGTCGTATGATCCAGACTTCGACTGGTGTTACTCTGATGCGGATGGCCTCTCGGGTGGACTGATCTGTATCTGGAATAAATCCAAGTTTCATAGACTCTCTATGTTTGATGGCCCAGGTTTTCTTGGCATGACTGGGTACTGGTTTGGTGAGACTCATCCCTCTATTATGGTGAACGTTTATGGGCCTAATAACCTATCTCAAAAGCAAGTCTAATGACAGTCTCAAACTACCAGTCTACTACCTTACAAGCTATGCAAGTGCTGTGTCATGGGGGACTACAATGCAGTACTAGATCTTAATGAAAGGAAAGGCGTGGCAGCTAATAATTTTGTACAAGAGGTAGAGTTGTTTAACTCCTTTATCACCAATCTTGGACTGTATGACCTGAAGTTGGAGCGCAGCAAATTTACCTAGCATTTGAAGTCCCTAAAATCTATGAGCTGTCTGGACAGGTTCCTAGTTAGCAGTGCTTGGCTTGATTTTGGCAAAGATTGGACTCAGGTTGGTTTGAAAAAATATGGCTCTGAATCTCTGCTCTGGAACTCGGAACTGGGGCCCCAAGCCACTAAAGGTTATGGATGATTGGTTATTGGACAACAGCTACAATGATTTGGTAACTCAATTCTGGAACAGTGCCCACTTTGAAGGCTTCTGGAGCTATACAATTATGTTGAAAATCAGATTACTTAGGGATCATATCCGGCAATGGAATGTGCACACTTCACTTAACCTGGAAGCTGAAAAACAAGTCCTGCTCCACAGCATTAAAGGCATTGTGACTGCGGCTGAAAATGATCTTCCTTTTGATCATCTTCACCTCTCCATCTTATGCTCTCAACTCGATACTTTTACGAAAAAATTGAACTCTATGATCTATCAAAAATCCAGGATACAGTGGGTTCAACAGGGTGATGAAAGCACTTCTTTCTTCCACAACAGTCTGCAGAGAACTAGGCATCTGAACATGATTAATGGGGTCTGGGAAGGTTCAGTTTGGCTGGAATCCCCTGATCAAATTAAGGCATGCTTCTTTCATCATTTTAAAGATAGATTCACTGAGAAGATTCCTGTCAGACCACGGTTCACACTCAGTCTCAGAACACTTGATCAGCCTTCTAAATTGTCTCTGCAGTAGCCATTCACAGAGGTTGAAATTTTGGCAGCAATATCTGGTTGTGGGGGGAACAAAAGTTCAGGGCCTGACGGTCTCAATTTCAACTTCATCAAGCACTTTATCCATATTCTAAAACCTGAAATTTTCCAGTTAATGCTTGAATTCTACAGATCAGGCAAACTCTCCAATGGTAGCAATGCATCACACATTGCACTGTTAGCCAAGGTTCATAATCTTCTGCATGTGAAAGACTTCTGGCCCATTTCACTTATAGGCAGCATGCCTAAGATCATCACCAAGGTGCTGGCCAACAGAATTAGCTTGGTGATGGACAGTTTGATTAGCCACACACAATCTGCTTTTATAAAAGGAAGGAAGCTCATTGACGGAGTTATTGTGGCAAATGAGATAGTAGATGAGGTCAAGAAATTGAAAAGGCAAGCTCTCATCTTCAAGGTCGATTTCGAGAAAGCCTTTGACACCATCAACTGGAATTACCTGCTGCAGGTCATGTGTCTTATGAATTTTCCACAATGTTGGCAGTGGTGGATCAAGGGCCTTCTAGACTCATCTTCTACTTCAGTTCTGGTCAATGGCAGCCCCACAATGGAGTTTTTTTTCCTTCTTGTGGTATCAGGCAAGGCAATCCGCTTGCCCCCCATTTTATTCTTATTAGCTGCAGAAGGGTTGTCAGCGATGATTAATCAAGCTATAAACCTGAATCTATTCTCTGGTCTCTGTATTGGCAGTAGGAAGGTCCTAGTGTCTCATTTGCAATATGCTGATGACACCATTTTGCTTGGTGAAGAAAATTGGTCCTCTGTCCAGGCCTTTAAGGCAATCCTAATAAATTTTGAGCTCGTTTCTGGCCTCAAAATCAATTTTGGCAAGAGCAAGCTTATTGGAGTTAATGTGCCTGCAACTACCTTGGAGGACATGGCACCATACCTACACTGTCAACCATCTTCAACTCCATTCCATTACCTGGGACTTCCAGTTGGCGCCTGCATGAGAAAACTAGCTTCCTGGCAGCCTATCATAAATAAATTCAGCAAGGCTCTCTCCTCTTGGGAACACAAATGACTGTCTTCTGGGGGAAAACTAACACTCCTCAATGCTGTCCTATCAGCTCTGCACTTTCATTATTTCTCATGTTTCAGAGCCCATGTTAGCATCATCAAAAAACTGAGGTATATTCAACGAAATTTCTTCTGGGGCAGCTCCCCTGCTAAGAAAAAAGTTTGTCTGACATCCCGGGACAAGATTATCACCACTGTTCCTGAGGGTGGTCTAGGAGTGCGCTGCCTCTCTTCCTTTAACTCTGCAATGCTCGGGAAGTGGGGCATGCAGTTACTCAATGAATCTCCCTCCCTGGTAGCTTCAATTCTCAATTTAAAATATGGAGGTTCCTCCCCTCTCCTCATTGCTGGTAACAAATCACTACTCCCACATAACATCTCGGTTTCTATTGGAAGACCCAGGGGCAGACACTATGCCTCCGAGTGGTGGACCAAGCTTCTAGACTCTTTAAACAACAGTTGGTTCTGTGAGAACATTTCTCTGCAACTAGGTAATGGCAGAGGCATTCAGTTTTGGGATGATAAGTCGTTGTCCAACACTCAGCTAGCAGTTAGATTTCCCAAGCTATACATAAAGGAGCTTTGCAAGAATATATTGGTTGCTTATGCAGGTCACTGGGTCAATGGATCCTGGATGTGGCACTGGAGGTGGAGAAGGTCCATCCTTCCCTCGGAACAGGCTGACTTGGATACACTGTTAAGTGAATTGCAATGTATCTCTCCTCTGCCTCTAGTCCAAGATAAATACATCTTTAAGACCAGCTGAGATGGGGCATATACAGTTAGAGATGTTTACAGCTCAATAATCTCAGGCACGCAACAGTCATTCTCTCCCCATCATCTTTCACTCACCAAACTCATATGGCATAGCTACACACCGAAAAAAAGATTGCATTTTTGCTTGGATGCTAATTCAAAATGCAGTCCCTACTAAAGAAACCTTGCAAAGAAGGAGGATCATTGATGCCGCTATGGAGATCAAGTGCTCACTCTGCAGCTTAGCTGTGGAGTCTGCAACCCATCTATTCTCGAATTGTTCTATTTCCACAACCCTCTGGAAGGAACTTTCCTCATGGTTGTCACTAACTCCACACTTTGATGCTAATAACAATGTTGCTATTCCATCTCTACATGAATTTTCTGCCAATGCCCCACATGGAGTTAACGGGTCAGCTTGGTCTTCAATATGGCTGACCACAATGTGGACAATTTGGAAGCAAAGGAATAAATCTCACTTCATGTCCTGCATACCTAATATTCCTCTCTTATTAATTGAAATATAACGTTCTTCTTGGTTGTGGGTGCGCGCTAGAAGACATGCTAAATTGTTCCCTTACACATTGGTAGATTGGTTAATGCAACCACTAATATGTCTTCACTTTTCAGCCTAATATATGTGCAGATCTTGGTCCAATGTAAGAGTGTAGCAACTATTACTTTATGGGTTACTGAGTTTTCTTGGCAACGTCTAATCACCAGCATTGGTCCTCACTCTATGGCTTGCATTAATTTGGTACAACACTATATACCTGTGCACTGTGTTTCTCTTGCTATCTCAATGAGTTACAGGTTAGGTCCAAGGTTTGTGTTACGTTTATGCCCTGGTGATGCTGATCAAGTGAGATCATGCTGACAGCAGCTGCACCACATCTTGATTTGGCCGTTTCCCTTTCACTTGATGAGCTATTCATTGTGCAAGACACTGTAATTGCACTGCAGTGATCTATTGGTTCAATCCTTTGTCCAACAAGACCACCACCATCATGCATGCCTATGTACTAGCTCCTGGTCGTCCAGTTACTAGCAACTCCAAGTCTACTATAGTCATCATGGTTAACACATCTCACAAGTGTTGGACACCAAATTCCAGGTTCTTTTAAATAACAAAGATTGATCTATGATGCCATCTAGCAGAAGTAGTCCTCCTTTTAATATGGCTTCCGTAGAAATTGTGAACCTGCAGTGCCTACATTAGGCTATAAACAGCAGTGGTGCACCATTGACTTCCTTGAATATTTAATGAGGTACAGGTTAGGTTCATCACTACCAGCAATTGGCAATTGACAGTACATCCGCCAAGCTACAACAAAACCATACATTTCTTATCATTCCGTTGAGCAGCAAAGAGACTTCCAGTCAGCAAGTCCATACGGATGTACAAAGTGAACTTAGATATGTGGATTATGTAAGAGAGAGATGAGGTGGTTCAAAGCACTCAAATGGCTTCGACGCTATAAGGTTAACAGGCTGAGCAATGTCATTTACTTTAGTAAAGATACCTGCTACCATATTGTGGTTGCCCGGGTAGCTGATAGTCAGTAAATCAATGTTGCCGCCAATAAGTCATTGCTTATTGGAACTGAACAACAATCTCTGGACTACGACGCTACGCGGTGTGCAGGCCGAGCTGGATTTTTTGATATTGTAAAGACTTCTGTATTCATTTCATGACAGCCTGCATAGCTGTCATCCACTTGATCACTGCTGCCTACCCCTCGTATCATCTCATCCTATGTCGGAGGCTATATGAGCTATGGATTGTATTTTATTTTTTTATTTTTTTTACTTTTATCTCTTTCTTCCCAACTCGGGATGAATTTTGTACGTACTCCTTTTCATTAACGAAATTTGGCTTATCAATTTTTTTTTATTATATTCTTACTTTACTAAATAAAAAAAATACATAGCTTATAATTTTCTTTGGTTTTAAATAATTTTCATAGATGTGGTAAACGTAAAAAAATGAAACTTATGTTTTTTTATTATTATTATAATTAATTAATTTTGAAGAACATATTTGTCTGTTATTGAAGGTTAAACAAGTAAAAAATTGACTTTGGGACTAAAATTATAATGAATTTGAAAATTATGAGGCTAAAATAACAATTTTCTAATTAATGAAACTGAAATTGCATTTGACCCTACCTTATGCGACTAATATTGCTTTTATCCCATTAAAATACGGACATTCTCCCGTACAATAATAATTGAAAAGGAAATAAGCAAGATTGGTCCGACAAGTTAGCTCTAAATGAAATTTTAGTCTCATAATTTACCTCAGGATGTTTATAACATTGCAATTTTTTATCCAAATTTAATTTTGAATTCTATTGCCTTCAATAGCAGGTAAATTTATTTTAAAATAAAAATAAAAAATAAAAAATAAAAATATATATGTTCTTTTCCATTTACCAAATAGACAAATGTACGAATTTCCCTTTACCAATTTTTTACAAATGACAAAGAATAATTTCTTCTGGTTGCCGGTAGAACTTAGAAGAAGCAACCATCACTGCCGTAACCGGCAAATGACAGCAACTCTGGCTGCCGCCATACCTCCCCTAAACTTCACAAACCACGGCTACATTCCACGATGCCATCCCACAAATAATGAACGAACAAGACGAAATCGACGGCAATCCGGTGGTTTGGAGCGCATTCACTGAGATATTCCGGCAGGTTCAGGTTTAGGCGGTGCTTGACTGGAACTTAGCTCTGGTCAATCGAGTTAATGAGAATCACCATTGGGAAAATCCACGAAAATATTGTGAAGAACGTGGCATGGAGAAGATCAATGTAAACATGTCCAAGGTTTTATCACCCTACTCCAATCTGTCCGATGAACTTTCGAGCTTTTTGTCCTCACCCGAGCCGCCGCTAAAGATGCCAAGAGCAATTTTTTGGGACGGGAGGCATCGAAATTTGACAGGCAATGCGAATTTAAGGGGTATTTTGTGCAGGGTTCTTATGCTTATAATTGGCTTATAAGAACATTTTTTCAAAAAATGAGGAGTTATTTTTTGAAAAAAGTGTTTATAAGCCAATTATAATTTTAAGAAGGCTGCGCAAAAACAGGGGCTTACTCAAGTGTCCAAATTTTTCTTAATGCATTTTGTTTTTGGTAAATGTTTAAAAAATGTTTTTTTTTTCATTTTTTTCTCAAGAAGCTGAAGGGGGTGGCTTTCACAATTTATTTGATCTAGTTCTTTACATGCCAAATTGTCTCGAAAGTTATTGGAATTGTAAAATCTTGTGTATTCATGGATCAACTTTTTGTGTACATTTTAAAGGAGATTAGGGGTTGGTATCTAAATTAGGGAAGATTATGTGATAAGGAAATGATCCCTATAATCAAGGATCCTTCCTTTTACATAGGTTTGACATAATCTTACCTAATTGACTAATTTTAACATCCCTCCTCAAGTTGAAGCATCAGATCTTCGATGTCCAACTTGCATAATATCTCATGAAAAACATCCCCTGTTACAGCTTTAGCCAACATGTCAGCTAGTTGATTTTCTGATCGTACAAACGGGAAGTATAAAGCGCCTTCTTCAAGCTTTTCTTTTATGAAGTGTCTGTCAACCTCTATATGTTTTGTGCAGTTATGTTGAACTGGGTTTTCTGAGATACTGATTACATCCTTGTTATCGCATTAGTGAACATGATTGAGAAATAGGGAATCCTATTTCGGCTAGTAACTTCTTTATCCATAATATTTCTGTGAGCCCCCGAGCAATTCCACGAAACTCAGCTTTAGCACTAGATAACTGCACTACCTTTTACTTTTTGTTTTTCCATGTCACTAAATTTCATCCCACAAAGGTAAAGTATACTGAGGTTGACCTTTTGTTAGTTTGACTGACTGCCCAATCTGCATCTGTGTATGCATGAACATTCAGATGTCCATGGCTTTGAACATAATCCCCTGACTTGCTGTAGCTTTCAAATACCGCACAATTCTCAGTGTTACTTCCATATGTTCCTCTTGAGGTTTATGCAT
The DNA here is from genome assembly GCA_028565015.1 of Pinguicula moranensis. Taxonomy (NCBI): domain Eukaryota; kingdom Viridiplantae; phylum Streptophyta; class Magnoliopsida; order Lamiales; family Lentibulariaceae; genus Pinguicula; species Pinguicula moranensis. The sequence continues at coordinate 8,982 of JAOWBN010031075.1, read as the reverse complement.
AAACTGACTTATTACCCCTACTGAGTATGCAATATCGGGTCTAGTATGGTATAAATAAATCAGTTTACCAACCAATCTTTGATATTTCTCTTTGTTTGCTTGAGGGATGTTGTTGTCGATTTTGAGCTTGTGGTTTGCCATCATCGAAGAGTCTGCGGCTCTACAATCCATCAACCATGTTTTTGCCAATAGATCCAAAATATATTTTCTTTATGAGATAAAGATTCTTGTGGGTGACCTTAGCACCTCTATCCCTAAGAAATATTTTAATCTCCCCAAGTCATTCATCTCAAATTCCCAGAAGAGATTTTTCCTCAGTAGTGTAATTTCCTCTTCATTGTCTCCCTTGAACACCAATGCATCCACATAAATGATTAGACACGTAATACGTTCTCCTCGCCTCTTTTTGAACAATGTATGGTCGGAGTTGCTCTGCCTGCATCCATTTTTTTGCATAGACATAGTGAACCGGCCAAACCACGCTCTTGGAGACTAGTTCAGCCATACAAAGCTTTTCTTAATTAGCATACTTCTTCTTGTTGAAATTCACGCGCAAAGCCAGAGGGAGGTTCCATATAAACTTCTTCTTCTAAATCACCATGTAGAAAAATATTTTTAACATCAAATTGATGTAAAGGCCATTCCCGATTGGCTACTATAGAGAATAGCACCCGAATAGTGTCAATTTTGACAATTGACAAAAAAGTTTTGGAATAATCTATCCCATATGTCTGAGTATAACCCTTTGCGACCAATCGAGTTTTGTACCTTGTTTGATTGTAAAGACCCATCTGCATTCAACTGCTTTCTTTCCAAGGGGCATCACACACTTTTGCCATGTTTCATTTTTTTACAAGTGTTGTCATCTCACTTGCCATTGCTTGTGTCCATTCAGAACTTCCTTGTGCCTCATGGATTGTCGTAGGATTTTTTTTAGAATATAATGTGGTCATAAATGCTTTAGCAGACTGAGACAAGTGTACTTTGGCCAGATTAGCCATAGGATATTTTGACCTTCAAGGTACATGCTCAAGTTCATACCGCTTTGCCGGAATTCCTTGTGTGCTTCGAGGAGGCAACATATAATTGGTCCTTTCTTCTTCTGGTTTTGCATTGTCAGAATGAATAACATGTGTAGTTTCAATTGTGTGCTCAGTATCATTACATACCTCAGGATTTTTGGATGACGTGGATACTAATTCGGGCACTATAGATGACGAATGTACTATGTGTTCTGCAGGATATTGTAGGTCTGGAGCATCAATCTACCAATTCAGAGGATCTGGAGGTAATGATGTCCCCCCCGAGCCACTGGAGTTGGTTGAAAAAAAGAACTCATGTTCGAGAAAGTTGCAGTTCATTGTTTTATACATTCAGTCCGAGGCGGGATGAAAGCACCGGTACCCTCTTTTGTTAATTCCATATCTCACAAATATACTTTAGCGCACAGGAATCCAGCTTCATCAGTTCAGACTTCTGGATATGGATATATACCGAACAACCAAATACTTTAGGTGATAAAACAAGGGCAGCATGTACTTTACTGAATGTAGCTAACATATGAACATGAGTTTTGAGATTCAAATTTTTTGTAGGGAGTCGATTGATGAGATAAACGGCAGTGGCTACGACTTCTATCCAAAAAGACTGAGGGACTTGAGAATCAATCATCAGGGCTCTAGTAATTTCTAGGATGAGTCAATTCTTCTGTTCTGCAACACCATTTTGTTCAGGAGTGTGAACACACGTAGTCTGATATACAAGCCCCCTGTCGTGGAAAAAGTCCTCATGGATTGATTCACAAATTCTCCACCATTATCAGACTGAAGGATTTGGATTTTTTGCCCGAATTGAGTTTCAATCATTGTGTAAAATGCAACAAATCATGAATAGACTTCAGATTTATTCCTTAGAAAGTAGACCCACAACATTCAAGAACAGTCATCAATAAATAAGAGAAAGTATCTATATTCACCAAAAATTGTACCCGGAGCAAGACCCCACACATCAAAAAGAACCAATGAGAATAGTGAAGTGCTATGGGAGTTATTCAATGCATATGACTGACGATGAGTTTTTGCTAAACAACAAATATCGCAAACAAAGTTTGTCTTCTTTGAAAATAAATGAGGCAACAAAAGTTTCAGATACTGAACTGACGGATGTCCCAAGCAACGATGCCACAACCACAATTGTCGATTAGAAATAAGCAATGCCACACCAGGGTGAGTGACCTCGTCCACATAGTACAATCCACCTCCTTTAGTGCCACGCCCAATAATCCCCCTGGTCTGAAGATCCCGCAAAAGACAGAAGTGAGGATAAATAAGAAGTTCGCAGTTTAATTCCTCAGTAACATGGCTTTGCAGGAAAAGAGATGGGATATATAGGCAATTTTTCAAGTGTAGAGACCAAGATATATCTCAATAGATCCAGCTCCTTTGACTGGTGATACCTACCCATTGGCGGTTTGAACACATCGTTTCTGTGGCTTAGAATGAGTAACCAGGTCATGGGCATTGTTGGTCATAGTATTGGTGGCACCACAGTCAACCAACCAACGATCTGTCAAACTTGAGTCTCCGAATTGAGTTTGGTGAGCCACTGATGTGGTGAATGGATCATAATCTGGGTCGGGAGCAAGATCAAAACACCCGGGACCAAAATACTTTGGTTTAGATAAAATCGAACTATTTTTGGGGCATTTTTGGTGTTTTGGGAATTTAGGTAGGTTGTTTGGTAGTTTGGTGAAGGTCTGGGGTGTTTTCGAAGATTTAGGAAAGAGTGGGGCCTTCGTGATTTTACTAAAGTTTGAGGGCTGTACCGGAGTTCCAGGGAAGTTTTGTGTTGGTACGTGATTATGAGACTTTAGTTGGGGTTGTAACAGAATTCCCCAATTCTGCTGGGGATGTATATCAACGAAAATAGAGTTTGGGGGCGTATCGTCACTTCCCGAAAGTTGAGGGGTTTATCTGCAAAGCACGATAAATGTTTAGGATGAAATTGCAATTTAAACTCCCTAGGGTTTGAAAACTTTGTGTTCTCGACCCTGTTACCGTCTGTGGATGGGACTCACGTGACACTGTGCACGGTTGCAATCGCTCTAACACCTATGGTGTTCTATTCGCCGTCGCCGTTTGTGGAGACCCTGGGTTTCCCACAGTGGCGGCGGTTACACCACAAGGACGGGAATTGTCCTTGAAGTACTATTCGGGAAAACCAATCCTTTTAAAGCACTTTCCGTCGTATGTCTAGTTCGTTGGCAATCGTAGCATCATAGCTTTGATTTGTCAACACTGGACCCTTGGGATGATGATTTCGGGACTTGAGTTACCGAATCTGACCGTGATTTGACAGAAAAATTGCTACCTACGCCGAAGATCGAGTCAGCACCGCCGTGACTTGAGTTTAATATGTGGAGTTGAGCTGACTCGCGACGGAACGACGAGTAGGCCGATTCCACGGTAGGTAGTGGATCGGCTTTTGTGTCGAACTCGCTGCTAACGCTGGCAAGAAACTGGAACAGTCTTGTTTCTTGTTTCAGGCGATTGAATGTGACAATGTCTTCCAGGCATTTCATCGGAGTGTAGTATATAATCCCTCTAGACCTGCTTGATTTTGGATTTTTCTGTTGGCACAGACCGATAGGTCGAACAATTGAAGGGAATCACCCCCATACTATACGTTATTGCTAATCCCTCCAACATTTCTTTAGCTGAACCGTATGAGGCATACCTGTCCACCATGGTAGGCTCCATTACCGTGAGTAGACACGAGCAAACACTGAGATTCGCCTGTTCCCAGTGTTTGTATTTTTGATCGATGGATTGTGGTGGTTCATCAGTGAGGTGATGAAACTAGCCTTTTCCCCCTATTGCCATCTTGACTAGGCAGCTCCAAAGTGCATAATTCTGATCATTTAACTTGACATTGATGGAAATCGGGAGATTAGATTGAGGGGTTTGGAAAGTGTTGAGAATTTGGGTGAATTGTTTGGTGAAATGCTCAAGGGCAGGGCTTGCCATTGGCAAAGCAGCCAAAGTTTCATTGTGGTCGTCGGCCATGGGAGATAGGAAAGTGGCCGGAGATGGTTGAGGTAGATGATGAGATTTGGGTTACAACTCTGATCAGATCATTTTCCCCATACACTCTGATACCATATTGGAATTGTAAAATCTTGTGTATTCATTGATCAACTTTTGTGTACATTTAAAGGAGATTAGGGGTTATCTAGATTAGGGAATATTATGTGATAAGGAAAGGATCCCTATAATCAAGGAATCATTCCTTTTACATAGATTTGACATAATCATCTCTAATTGACTAATTTTAACAAAAGCTGTTTCTAATGATTTGCTTTGGGACAGATTTGTTCATACTAAATACTTGTCCTTTGACTCTCACTTATTTGCATATTGTGCCCCATCTGGCAGAGTTTTTCTCTAGTCTGATGATTGGACAAGGGTGGGGAGTTTGGCATCTCGTGAATGAATGGTGGTCTTCTCCTCTCTACAGCTTATAGATGTGATTCACCCTCATGTAGCTTCACCTCCCTCTTTGCCTTGGTACGCTATCCTGTTGGAAGTCTTCATGAAATGCATCGTCTCATGTGGGTCTCAAATATTTGACTCTAGAACTTGATTCGCATGGAAAGTTCTCTATAAAATCAGTTTAGAACCCTCTCCATCGAGCCCGGTCTTCTTTGTTTTCGTTTAAGGTGGCTTGGTGCTTTACTCTACCCCCAATATTGGGGTGCTTTATTGGTGGGTTTGCACAATGTTGTCCCTACTGATGCTCTTATTTAGCGGTTTGATACTCATTTAGTATCAAAATGCTCTTTATGTTCTATTGATGTCGTGGAATTACTATGCCATTTATTTATGAATTGTGTAACTGTTGCATCTGTTTTGGAGATTTTCATTTGCATCATTTGGCTGGCCTGTGCATTTTAATCACCCTCAATATCTGATGGGTTTGCTTTAGAGCTAACTCCAAATTCTCTCTATAAATTTAGTTGCTCCCTCTAATTTTTTTGGAGATATGGCTTGTCTGTAATGAACCCGATTCCAAGACACCAATGCTGACTCTCGTGGTATTATCTTTAAAGTGCAACGATTACTATATGTTTTTGCTCCTTTGCACCTCGCCTTGGGGAATTGCCACTTTGCATTATTGCCAAATTCCGGTTCAGAGGGTTTCCTTGAAGTGACCTGTGATGATTTGCTAGGAACGTTCGTCCATTGGATGATTAAAATTTAACATTGATGGTTCCAAATTGGCTACCTCGAGTAGCTTTATTGATATTCTTCATGACTTTAAGGAATATTGTTTAATAGCTTTTAACCAATTTTTGGATGACACGTCTAGCACAAAGGCTAAAATCTCTATTTTTTTTGCATGATTTGACTATTTGTTTCTCTTTTGGCTTGAATTATATTATCTTTGAATCAGACTCTTTGTTAATGGTTAACTGGTTCAATAAGGTCACATTCCTCCACGATGTTATCTGGGAGTGGGCAGTAGGCGTGGAATTATCCGTTCTGCCCACGATCGCATCCGCCAGTTTTGCATTTGCATGGAACGCGGGCGGATGCCAATAAAAAATGCTATTCCGTGGCATTTTTCGGGCAAAGCGCGACATGAAGTTTTTTGTGATGTGGATTCCGCGTTCGCCCACATAAAATGTTAAAAAATTAATCGTTGAAATGAAAATGTCATTTGCTAAAGCCTAAATCGTGTCTCATCTCACCTCCTCTTCTCTGTGAACACGTCAAACAAAACTGAAAGACGTCAAAAACAAAGGAAGAAAACCCTTTCTCCACAAGACTGCCCGTCGCCCGTCACCTACTACCTCTTCAGTCTTCTATTCTTTGCGCTGTGAGTGAAAAAGTTTGTACTTTGTAACTTTGATTAGGTTTGATAGATTATTTGACAGTTTGTTTGTCAGTTTCAATTTTTTTTTTTGAATTAACAACAAATTGTTTGAGAGTTTCGATTTTACGTTGGAATTGTTAGATTAGGTTATAGTTTCAATTTTTTCTAAAGAATCATATACGAGTTTAGATTAGGTTTGTAGTTTCGATTTTTATCTACAGACTGCTAGATTAGTTTTGTAGGTTTGTAATGGTTTTTTTCTATAGAATCATACACGAGTTTAGGCAGGTGCACTTTATGCGGAATCTGCGGGGTTTCGCATCCGTTTGCAAAATTTTGCGGAGCAGGTAAATGTGGAGCAATGTCCTTAGCGGGCGGATGCGGAGTCGATATTTCGGTTCCGCGTTTTTTGTGGGCGGGACGCAAAAAATGGCTATTTTGATTCCGCCCGCACCGCTGCCCACCCTAATGTTATCACTCTTCATGGCAGGATGTCTTATTCTTGTTAGTGTACTTTTCCCTTTGAGTTCAACATATTTATCGCGAAGTCAACTTCTGTGCCGACTGTCTTACTAATCTTGGAATGATTGGTCATCCTCATTTTTATGATATTGTTGAGCTCTCTCCTTATGTCTTATTGGAGCTATATGCTGATCAAATTCTGTTGCTCCGTATTTGCCTCTTATCACGTGTACTGGTCTAGATTTTATGTTGTGATTTGCTCGGTTTTCTTTTATTTCTTTCACCTTGTAAGACTAGTTTGTTGTTTTCTTAATGGAGGTCCCTCTTTTACGCAAAAAAATAAAGTTAAAAAAATCAAATATTAAATTTGTGATTGAAATTGCAACGAATATGGAAATTATAGGACTAAAATTGCCATTTTATAATTTATGGGACAAATTATATCTGAAGCTAGCTTATGGAACTAAAATTATTTTTTCGATAATTAAAAATCAGCAAATATAATTGTAGAAAACCCAAAAAAACATGGACCAATGTCCAGTCAATGATGGTTAAATACAGTTGAATAATACAAGGCTAAAACAATAGCAAATTGACCAAGAAGATTACTTGCCCAAATTACATTCCACTTTCCCAACAATTTCTTTAATTTCCAACGCCATTTTACCCGAATGTTTTCGGAACAAGCTGCAAATTGCAATACAAACACAGCAGCACATCTTCCCAAATCTGAGACGAGTGGAATAGACTTACTGGTTTTGCTTGTTTACCAATAATATAAGGTACCATTGAAATACGAATGACGTTTCCTCCAAATGCAGACAAAACCAATGTCGATATAGCAGACAACAAACATTAAAATGAATATTTTTGCCAGGCGACATATTTCAAAGGTAAATCCTGGGTGAAAAAAAGGAATCTTTTCCTCCATGAGAAAAATAGTTAAAAAACACGTTTCTTGAAAAGCAACCCCTCATAAATAAACCCTTTAGAAATCTAATTATCTTGGTGTTTTTTGTTTTATACGTAAGTAAAAAAGATTTGCTAGGCCTGTGCAATCCTTAATAATTATTGAGAGTTGTGGCAGTTAATAAACTGGCAATTAGTTTAGTGAAATGGGAATTTGAGAGTAGCTCAATTATCTCGAGACTTTTTTTTTCCTGCTTACAGTTTAGCATCTGTAACATGTGGAGATTAAAGTGAAAAAAATTCTTCGGAGGCTGGATAGTAGGGTTAATGAAGGGAGTGATAGATTCCGTGTATGGAGTGCCCACCATAGATGCCAGGACGGTTTACGAGCCTGAATATTTTGTATGTAGTTTGATATTCATCCAAATAATACCAAATTATAAATACTAATAATTTTAAAAAAATAAAAATAAAATCTGTAACATGTATACTTTTTTTGCTTCTCAAATAATCATGTGTAGGTTTTTTTTATTGTTGATGATAAACAGAATTTGATCCGTGAGCCAAGAACCCAGAGGAGCAAAAACTTCTTATTTCAATGCAGTCCAAAATTGACAGAAAGGAACATTAACGCGCCCTTTTTTCCTGTTGCACATTTCTTTTCAACTGTTTCACACTCAGACTTTACTTGGTATCTGTCAGATCATTGTAGAGAATTAGTCAGTCATGTCAACCTTTTAATAAACCATCAACCATGAAACGACATCAAAATGAGTTAAAGAATACAAAGAGTCACTTGCCTAATTCCAGTATAAGTAAGGTGAAGAACAGCTTGAGCAAGATTTACCAAGCATGACACGTATGAGCTAGGTTATTTTAGTGAGGAGGCGAAACAAAAGCTTTAAAAAAAATGCATGTCAAATTATTTTGGACTCTGGGTTTGGGATTTAGGGGCGTGGGGCTCCCCCTCCCTTTTTCTTGTTCTCCCCTTGTATGCGCCACCATTTTTTTAAAGTGTTGGTCGCTATTGATTATAACTAATTGAACCGGTCAATTATGTTTATAATTGCGCAAGTAATAAGGTCTAATCAAGGGTAGAGCCAAACTTTGAGAATAGAGTGGCGACACTCAAACTGTGAGGAGAAATGCTATAGGGCACGAATACGCGCAAAAGCAGGCGCGTGACAGCCACGAAATGGGCGAAATGATCTAAATACCTTCGTGTTGAATTTTGTGTCAGTGTTTAACAAGAGAATATTTTGGTCATTTCACCCATTTTCGTGCGTTCGTGCGCTGAATTCCGTCGTGCGCTATATCATTTCTCAGCTGTGAGATGGGAGAGAACACAATGTTTCTAAAACAATTGTATTAAAAAATTGTTTGGGGGGATGGGGTTGGGTGGCTCCGATCTGCCCTTGGTTCATTGATAGAATCTAGTTTGATTTTCATATAAATTGCATGATTGTAAGTTTCTACTTTAAATTCACGTCCTATCTTTCTCATCTCACTGTCCCCTTCCATGTCAAAAATGGCAAAAATATTCTACAGTTTATGTTGCACCCTCATAGACAAAGACATACAAGACACTGTTTATGCAAATAAAGCTAGACGGAGATTGGAGTTGAAATGACAAGGGATTAAAAAGAACAAGAATAAAAAGAAGAAAAGTTGAAAAGCTGTATTGGGAACCTGATCTTTGCGATCTGTGTTGGTTTTCCGCCATTCTATGCATTCATC
>JAOWBN010031064.1:0-10292 GCA_028565015.1 Pinguicula moranensis | reverse complement strand
GAAGGAGCTATGTACCAATACTCCCCCAAAAGGATATTGATAAGTTGATAGTCATGATATCCAGTCGGGGTGAAGAGTGGATGATGGCAATGATCTGAAATCCGAGGTGCTTGTGCACTCATGACGATAGAAAAGCCATGCACCGTACACCCTTAGCTATATTGGGGGCGATGATGGAGGGTGGAAACCACATTTCAAGTTCAACGAGCCATTCACTGGTTTCATTCTTCTAGACTTGGCGCCTGTGTGATATCAGTCTGTACAATCCGCCAGTCGGTCTTCCTTTATTTTGTCGTTTGTAAATACATTATACATATATATAAATTTGGCTTTTCAAAAAAGAAAAAAGATCAGCGTCAAAATCATGTAGAGAAGTAATAATTCTCTTTGACATTAGTGGAGTATAAAACGAATATAATGAGAAAATTACGAAAAAAAATGAAATGAAATAAAATTGGGAGAGATAATGCTTGAAAGACTAGAGAATAGTTGAGTTAAATGTTAAAAAAATGAAAGGGGTCCAGGATATTTATAGGCGTAGAATTCAATTTTTTTTGAATTTTTTAAAATTTTGGGCTCGCCGGGCCATGTCCGCATGCCGCTCGCTGGGCAAAACAGTTTTTTTTTCAGTAATCAATTTTTTTTTTTTGAAAACGTTTTGCCGCCTTTTGCCAGCTGGTCAATGTTGACCCATCAGGCACCCCTACCCGACCTGGGAGCACGGCGGGTTTTTGGCAGATGACCCGCTGGGCCGGCCTTCCGAGTCTTGCAGGTGGGCCTTCTTAAATAAAAAATAATAATTTTGTCTATGTTGACCCGCTGTTCCCACACGTCGCATTTTTTGCAACCCGGGCACGGCCCGTCAAACCTTTGGGTTGTCGGCCCATCGAGCTGCAACCCGACGTGTTTTTCTCGGGTCGGGTCGGGTCGGGTCCGCTAGCCATTTTTGCCCATGTCTATGCACTAGCAATTTTTTTGAAAATGGCAATGCGGGTTGGACCCATTTTGAAAATGAGCCGGATAAAATGGCACGCTTTTAAAACAGGCGGTGTGGGGTAAGCCCGTTTTATCCCGCTTGGCACCATAACCCATAAAAATATTATTTGATTTGATTTAATTAATATGTTCAGTATATTTTAATTTATAAAATTGTTACTAAAGAAAATTATTTTTCTACATAGTAAGTTTAAAATAGGATTTGAGTAAATGAGAAAGGGGAGTGTAGAACAAATCAAATGAGAGAAACTTTTGTAAAATCCGTGTAGAACAAATGGTATGTCCCATATTCAACCTATGAAACTGAAAGGCGCTTAATTAAAATAAAATCATTGGAATAAACATCATAGTATTTATAGGCATCAAGTAAGGGAAATTTTTTGTGTGAAATCCATATGGGACTAGTGGTATTTCCCATATTCAATCTAAGGAAAGGAAAAGCATTTAATTAGAATAAAATAATTGGATTAAATATCATAACATTGACAGCTTAGTGGTTAGGATATTTGTCAACTTACCATTTGACTTTGGGTTCAAATCTTGTGTGAAACAATTTTAGTCATTTTATTCAAGGTAAGCGGGCGGGCCAACTCGCGGGTTCAAAAACAGAACCCGCAGCCGCACCACCCACTAAATGCGCAGGCCGCAGCCCGTTTAGACCTATTATAACGTGCAAAATTGGTTAGGCCCATTTGCCTACCTCTAAATGGTAGGTATTATAGTAACTAATGGAAATAATGTAGTAGTTGCTGAACAAACATCATAATTTAATACTATCCGCCAAACAATTCTCATAATATATATATATATGTTTTTTGGTAATTAAAATTATCATTGATCATAGGAAAATGCCGTATTATTTACAAAACATGAGCTGAGCAACTCTACTAGTTCTCTGCTCTCAAATCAGTTGAGATTACAGATGTAATATCTTCATTTTACAACATAACCAAAGGGCCCTCATCCAATCTCATGTTGTTAAACCCCTATGAACAACACAATGAGCTGATAGCCAAGGCCAAACATTCAGTTGTATCCACTCAAGAGGCTCAATATTCTGCATTTCACCATCAAATCTAACAGCATTACGTTCCAGCCATAGGAACCAAGTAGTCGCTTGCCAGATTGTTCTCCACACCTCTTTCCCCTCTTTTCTTGCAGCCAACTGCATATGTATCTCAAAGTGATCTTGAATATTAGTACAAGCATCATATCTTAAACCAAACCATGCATATACAGCATGCCAGAGTTCAGTTGCATTCAGACAAGTAATAAATATGTGTTGAGTTGTCTGCATCTCTTTACCACACATCACACACCGTGTCATCACATCAGGAACTGTGACTCCTCTGCTTAATAGCTTATCCAGTGTAGGTAGTCGTTCTTGAATAAGTCTCCAAGAGAACAGTTGGATTCTTTTGGGAGGTAATTTCCCCCAGACTTGAGAGCATTGTTTGGAGGTATTAGGAGAAAATCCTAGGCTCTGTAGGGCATTTACATAGTCTGAAGATACAGAGTAACAGCCTGATGGTCCATCCTGCCAGTACCAAAAATCTTGATTTTCAGGCTCTAGTTTAGCTTGTTGTAGCAACTGTAACATTTCATCCAATAAGTCTTCCTCTCTGGAGCGCAGTGTACAGTTAAATGTGAGGCTCCAAGAGTGGGAGACACGATTTGAAGAATATATTTCGTAGGTTGTTTTTCCTTTTTGATTGTTGAGTCTATAGAAGCGTTTGAATCTCAGCGCCAAGTAGCCAACACCTAACCAATCAAACTGCCAGAAAAGTGCTTTATCTCCTTTTTGCACTACTAATTTGATGTTATTATATACCCATGATTCTATTGATAGCCTCCATATATCTCCCCAACACTTTGAAACCGAATCTGGCATAGTAACAAACTTTCAATCACACTGTGCATCAGAATCCTTAAAGTACTTAGTGAGAATTACTTTAGACCAAATATTGTTAGGGTTTACACGGAGTTGCCATAACCATTTTGTTAACAGAGCCTTATTCATCAGCTGGATATTTTTCACACCAAGTCCTCCTTCTGCTGGTTTAAGACATATATCTTTCCATCGTCTCAAATGGATAGGTCTCCTGCTGGTCACACTTTGCTTTCAAAGAAAATTGCTCATTATTTTCTCTAGACTTTTCGGAATCTTTTTGGAGGCTTTGAACATAGATATATAGTACAACGGTAGAATGGATAAGACAGATTTGATGAGAGTAGTTCTCCCGGCCAAGGACAAATATCTATTGTCCCATCTTTGTACTCTTTGCTTCACGGTATTTAGCACAGGATTCCACATCATTAACCTCCTAGGATTATCCCCTAAAGGTAATCCCAAGTAAGTGCAAGGCAGGGTTGCAGCTTTACAGTTGAGTCGACTTGAAAGTCTTCCACTTTGTCTACCTCCATGTTCATTCCAAATAATCTATTTTTATTGTAGTTGATTGATAAATCAGAGATTAGCTCGAATACTCTCAAGATACCCTTCATTACTTGAATGTTTTTTCTGGTTCCTATTGCAAAGAGCAGTGTATCATCCGCATACTGCAAGTGAAACAGTGTAAAACTGTCAACTTTTATGGACACCAGCTTCCTCAACTCAACAGCTCTGTTCAACAGCAAATTAAGACCTTCTGCAGCTATCAAAAAAAGCAAAGGAGATAGAGGATCTCCTTGTCGAAGCCCCCTCTTGATCCTAAACTCACCTGTGCTACTCTCATATATCAATACCATTGCATAAGGAGATAAAATACATTCTCTAATCCATTCTGTCCACAAATTACAAAAACCTAGTTTCATCATCATTGCTAGCAGGTAGTTCAATCAATAGTATCAAACGCCTTGGCAAAATCTACTTTGAATAAAACAACAGGCTTCTTTGTTCTTTTGAAGCAGTGAATAGCCTCATTGGCCACTAATATCCCATCCAAAATTTGTCGACCTTTCAAGAAGGCAGTTTGAATTTCAGGGATGATTTTATGCATTATCTACTTCATTCGATTTGCCATCAGCTTCGAGAGTATTTTATACCCACATCCGACAAGGGATATGGGTCTGTAGTGCTCCAGAAGGATTGGACTAGATATCTTTGGTGCTAAGGTGATGAAAGTCGAGTTCATTCCTTAAGATAGTTTGCCCTTCCTGTAGAATTCCATGATAAAAGCAATAAAGACAGGCTTCAATATCTCCCAATGCTTTTGTATAGTATGGAAGTTAAATCCGTCAGGACCAGGGCTTTTGGATGCTGAGCAACTCCATACCGTAGCCTTAATTTCAGCTTCAGTGAAGGGTGATATAAGAAACTCATTATTTGACCGTGAGAGCATTGCTGGAGCTAGAATATCCAATGAAGGTTGCACCCAGTTTTCAGCAGAAGAATGTCTAGAGAAGTGTTCTTTTATTCCAGTTTTAATCACCTTTGTATCCTCTATCCATACACCTGACGAGATTAGTCCTCTAATATTGTTTCTCCTTCGATTCCCGTTAAGTTTTGCTTGAAAGAAGCGAGTGTTGCTATATCCTTCACATATCCATTTAGCTCTAGATTTCTGTTTAAGCATTGATTCTTTGCTGTTAATAGAGTGCTAAAGTTTAGCCCAAGTCTCATGTCTACTTAATCTTTCTGCATCAGTAAGCATTTTGAGCTCTACTAGATCATCTAACCTGTTCAGCTCCCTTTTCAAATCTCCCATCTTTCGATCTATTTTCCCATACTCATTTCTGTTCCATTCACAAAGCTTCATACATAACTATTTCAACTTCTCCTGCAATACATAACTTCTGAACCCCTCAACATGTATCAGTCTCCATTCTGTAGCTGCCCACTCTGCAAATTCAGGCTCTGAATCCCAACAGTTCAAAGATCTAAAAACCTTTGGACCCCAATTAACTTCTTCCATTTTGAGTTGCATGGTCTATGATCTGACCCTTCTCATTCCAATCCAATCTAGTATAATTCAAACCATTGATCCTTCCATGTTTCAGAGAGAAGAAAGCGATCAATTCTACTGACACATTCTCAACCCCTTAATATACAAGTATAACTTGACCTCTGCAATGGCAAGTCTATTAGATGTAGGTCGGCTATAAAGACATTAAAATCCCTCATCTCAGCAATAGGAAGAGCAGCTTTGCTACGCCTTTCCTCTGATGATCGTATAGCATTGAAATCCCCGACTAGGCACCAACAAGTTGTAGGACCCTCTTTAAGCATCACAGTTAGTCTTCTCCATAAATATTTCTTGAGTCTCATTGAACTAGGGGAGTAAATATTCAATATTTTTATTGGGATCAAACTAGAGCCCCATAATCCTTCTATTCCAAGAATATCATTTTTGGTCCAGATTCGTTACTTGTAAGATATCTTTATTCCAAATGCTTAACATTCCTACTGAGGCACCATTAGCCTCTGCACAATGCCAATCAAAATCTTCATTGAACCACAATTGCTTACATTTCCAATGTGTAAGCCCTGTCAACTTGGTTTCCTGTATCAAAATCAAATCTACCTTCTGTTTTCGCACTAACTCTCTGATCTCTACTTTCTTGCACGGCATCCCCAGACCTCTTACGTTATAAGAGATAATTTGCATTAAATAAAACTAAGATCTTGCCGGCCAACCACAGAATCTTTTTTCTACTCAGTATCCCTCGCATTCATTTCTTCTATCCGTTTGACAATTTCAATTCTGGGAGAGCTGAGAGATACCCCCATATTTATATCCAGATTAACTACAGCTTCAGCTTCAGAGATAGATGCGCTAACCTCCTATATCGGGCTTGGAGCCTCTGCTTGCTCCTCCCAAAATACTATTTCACTTTGTTGAATTCATCGAGTGTGTTCACGAAGCTTCAGTTCTTAATCAGCAGGCAAATTAGATGGTTTTTGAATTACCATTTTCTTTGCAGACAGTGATTTTATCGACCTTTCTATTAACGACATCAAGTTGAAAGAATCAAAAGACTGAGAACTCTGAGACAAAGTTTTGTATTGAGGATGATTTCTCTAATGAGGAGGTAATTCTGCCGTAACCACCCTGGACATATTTTGTTTTATATTTTCTGGGCCAAAATAATTATTGACCACCGAGAGAGGCCCAAGACCTGCTTGGTCATGTTGTTTAGCAAGTAACGCAGTAAATTTGCCTTGACGGGCCAGACTTGGCGGGCTGCGAATATTATCAACATATTCTTTGAATCTCATTTCCTCATAACCAAACAGTGACGGACACCTTTCTCGAGGAGAGCCTGAGGTATCCGCGCCTTCTCTAGATTTATCTGGATCTTCAGGGATTTTCTGCAGCAGAGTTTCAACTTCTTTCTCTAAACTGGAATTTAACAGTGACGTATCACTATCATCAGATTTTTGGGCCGCTAATTGTGCTTCTTTTGACAACACTGTTGACTGAGTAACACCATCAGAGTACTGTTCACGCCGTGTATTCAAACTTTCTTTTTGTTTTCCTTCCGGCAGCAAAGAAATGTGCTTTGCCCCATCATTTTCGCCTGAGATCTCCATCGTTTCTTTTCCTTTTGTCATTACCTCTTTTTCTTCACGCAGTTTATCTCGGCTGGGCAGGGGCTATTCTGAATCATCTAGTTTTTTGCTCAGAATTAGTCTTTGCCATCTTTTAGTCGGAACACCTCGCCCAAGGGGCCGTGGTTGATCCTTTATCTCTTCCGTGATGAAACTGCTCACTTTCAGATTCAACCACCAGAGTATGGTTAATCTTATTGTTTGATGAAGTCAATATCTTCACCCTAGCATATTGCATCTCCAGCTTCATCGTTGTTTTCACATCTATTGATGCTAATACTCCAAATCAAGTTGCGATTTCTTCGAAAAATTTGTCAGACCAATAGTGCAGGGGAGTACCACGTATATGTATCCACGCTGGTCGGGCTAGTATGCCGTTCACCAGATGCCAGGGTCGTAGATTGTGTAAGCATAACTGAGAAACATTAGCGACATCATTAAATATTCGAGTTTGATCTTCGACAGAACTTAGTTTCAGAAACACCTCGCTTCCTTCCAATCGAGCTGTTGAACTACCTTCATCGCCAGATTCCAACATGATATTGTTCAGACTAGATATGTCCAGCATCGGACCAGGTTGTTCAATCAAGCATGATAATAGCCATTTTGAAACTCTGGATCTGAAACAAATTTTATAGGCTGTATTGTTTCATATACAGGAGGTTTGACAATGGTAGTAGGGGTCACATAATCCTCCAATACCCTGCTTGCTGGTTGATGAATCCTCCCTCCTTCTCGATATGCCTCAGATGATGACCTTGCCTCACTTACCGACAACTGATAAGAGCCTATCCAAATGTCGTTTAAACACTTTTTCAGTTGGTGGCTAACAGAGTTCTTCATGAACCACACAAAGATGAAGCGACTACCCGAGAAATGCAGCTTATTTGGTAAATGAATATCGTTAACCTGCCCATATCCTGAAAATATTTGCCACATCTCATTTTTTTCCATGATGGTGGAAAGTTTGCAAAGTGGAAGGATATAGATTCGAAACACAGCCTTTTGATGAAAGCTGGTAAAGCGTTTTGTGGAGGATTTTGTTGCTCACGTCTGTCTTCATTTCCAGAGTCTTGCTTTGCTCTAGATCTTACTGGAATCCATTCATTTTCTGGCTGAGAAGGAACAGTTTTTGAATGGTTATTTGTTAGATTGTTGAGGTCATTCAACTGCCGCACCGCCGCATCAGAAGTTGAAGCCATTTTTTGTTTTCCACTGCTTCACAAAGAATCTACTGGAGGATAAACATAGGCAAATCCTTCGACCATATACAAGTTCCCAATCCCAATACCGTCGAGGGTGTTGCCGGTGAGACCTCCGGTGAGTACACCCACCTGGAAATTAAAATGAATTACCGGTAACTCAGAAGGACCACGCCAATTGTTTTAGATAGGATGCAGAGAAACATTCTTAGAGAGAGAAATAGCCTTTCCTCTCAGAGTTAGCTTAAGGTGTCAGTCACTAATTCATAATATATATTCCTAAAATTATGTAAACTTACCAAATAAATATAATCCTATTTTCTATCTGATAAATATTAAAACTCATAGTTTCAATGTACAAATTGAAAGAAACCCTGAGTTTGACTTCAAATTACATTACAAGTACCTCATAGAGGATTGGTACATATCTCCACTTCCTCGGCAACCGAACAACAATCAGACTAGCCATGGACAGCGAAGAGGATGGAACCGGAACAACCCGTTCCGCGTTTCGCCCGCGAAGGATGCGAAACCGATATTTCGGTTCCGCATCCACCCGCAACAAATAGTTTTCTGCATTCGCCCATTCCGCATAATTTCGCGGGCAGATGCAGAATCCGCGAATTTCACATAATTTCGCGGGCGGGGTGGATGCGAAATCCGTGGATTTTGCATAATTTTGCGGGCGGGGCGGATGCAAAATCTGCGGATTCTGCGTAAGTATATGTGCCTATAAATAAATAATTAAATAAAAATCACGGGTGAGCGGATGCGGAACCCCGCAGAATTCGCCCGCATATATTTTGTATTTAAATAAAAATAAAAATAAAAAATAAATTTATGCGAGCGGATGCAAATAACGCGAAGCAAAAAAATTTCTTTCTGCATTTCGTCCGCATAACTTTACAAAATATAATTTTTTTATCCGCATTCGCATTCCGTGCGAACACAAATTTGATGAATATGAATGTGGACGGAACAAAAAAATTTGCGCCCCACTGCCCACACCTAAATTAGACAATGAAACCCAAATCTTGAGTTGTATTGGTTCTTGCGCCCGGGGGAGCCAAAGTACCGAAAATGATATAGCGCACGGAAGAATCCGTGCGCTATACACACGGATTCTTCCGTGCCAACCACAAAATGCCACGTGGAAAACGTGAAATTCGAGCGGAAAAAGTGGCCCAATTCAATTCGAGCAGTACAGCCCAAATCTCCTTCTTCCCGCTTCCACCAGAGAACTCCCGCTTCCACGAACGTCATTCTGCCGAGAGTTTGATCCAAGCGAGCGACGACATCTTGCCGAAATTTTTCTTCCTCCCTGCGTTGCTGATGAGCTCCCTGCGGATATTCAAGTTATAGAAACTCCAGAACCCAATTCGAGGGTCAGTTTCCCTGTTTTCATATTCTTAACTGAATTAGCAACGCATTCGACATCTTTGGGTTTGTGAACATCTATGGAGTTTCAAATTTTTGTCTGCTGTCAATAAGGCTACTGTCGAGTCAATTTTGAAGAGAACACTTCCACATGCCATGTCTTCGGTGCGATTTATATTGGGGGTCCATACATGTTTTATAAGTGTGGCTATCAATACCTCTTAGGAAATATTAGTTTGATTTGTGATGTCTTGCAATCATTTTTCACTGGTTTAATCTTGTCACCGGATTTAAAGGTTTAGCTCATTCTTAAAGCACGAGTCGGTCTACAAACACACAACATTGAGTTCATCACATGGCAAGAAGAGAATCGAATCAGAGTTGCAAGATGGTTACTCAAAATTCTCTGTTCTTGAACTCTCTTGTTCTCATGCTTTGCGTGTTTCTTTGTGTTGCTTTTTTCCTTATATATCATTTCAGTAGCTTCCCGTGAAAGATTCTAGAATAGTGTTGGGGTACATTCGTTCGCCTACCAAGTGTGGTATGACATATCACCATGCATACTCATGGGATCAGGAATTAGTGTCACATCTAGGATAATTTGAGCAAAACCTCTGCTTTTGTAGTTGTTTCTCTTCCTTTTCTCTCAAATTATAATAAATTACTTGTGTATGCAAAAAAGAAGGAAAACATGTATAAAAGGCTTGTCCCATCATCCTTATTGTGCCAAATAAGACTCAAATCTGCATTTATTTTTTGGGTAAGTCAAATTTCATTTGCAAGAAAATATTTACAGCGTGCATATAGTTACATAACAAGAACCACTGCATCAGAGGACATACATGCCTACACAGGTCTGCTGAATGTACAGTCCTCTACTAAATTCCCACTACTCTGGAAGTATTGCATCTACCCTCCCCACTATAGCCATAGGGTGGTGCTGGTCCATGGCTCCCCTAACTTCATAGAAGATCACACAGTTTCTTAGCATATAGTTCATGGCCACCATCATATCAGCTAAGTTTTCCTCAAGGCTGAACGTCCTGATTGTCAACTTATCAACTTCCATTTTTCTTAGGACGTTGGTACACAACTCGGTACATCTTGAACGGCTTTTTTTTTTAAAAGACAAATTCAATATACATATATATATATACATATGTGTG
>JAOWBN010031053.1:0-10292 GCA_028565015.1 Pinguicula moranensis | reverse complement strand
GGAAACTGAATGGCTGGGTTCTTCTCACTAGGCAACAGTAGTGCCGGGATCGGCAGGGGAGCCGGCGCCGGAGAAACCAGCAACGCCGATCAAGAGGGTACCAGCCACAATCGCAACACTCCGACGGAGATCAATCCGGAGAGCTGGTTTCTCTTCAGGAATGAAGAGAATAATCCCTACAAGGGATTCGAGCTATGGCAGCCGCAGCCGCAACCGCAGCCTGCGGCTGCCGAGAACTTTCTCAACCGCGGTGGAGTTAGTTCTCTGCAGGATCTGTACGCCTCCGCCGGTGGTCTCGCCGTGGGACCTAGCCGCGGAGGTGGATTCAGTATCTCCGGAGATCACTCGCCGAGATCTGGTTTTCTGATGATGAGGAGCAGCGGCGTGGGAGGTATCAGCTGCCAGGATTGTGGGAACCAAGCGAAGAAGGATTGCACCCACATGAGATGCCGGACGTGCTGCAAGAGTAGGGGGTTGCAGTGCGCGACTCACGTGAAGAGCACTTGGGTTCCGGCGGCGGTGAGACGTGAACGGCAGCAGCGGCTGACGTCCGTGCAGCAACAGAATCAACAGCAGGAGCGGCGAGAATTGCAGCAGCAGCAGCAGAATACGAGAGGAGGAGAGAGTGGGAAAAGGCAAAGGGGAGGAGAACCACACAGCCCATCGAATAACAACAACTCACTGGTTTGCACACGCATTCCTACAAACATGTCAGGTGCATGAAATTCTGATTGAACAAAAATCACTCGAGAGAGAAAGATAGAGAGAAAAAACAAAACAAAGCACGCGTGGTTTCAGTTTCAAAATCACCCATTCATGATTTGCTGTTTCAGAAAAGTTTGCGTGTAGAACTGGATCAAAATCGGCGAAAACCCCCCTCATCATCTTTGTCACTTCAAACTCTATTTTATCCTCTCCACACGCTACTGTGTTTTTTTAGGGTTGGAGTTGGGGAATTTCCCATCGGAAGTGAGTTCAGAGGCTGTTTTCCGGTGCGTTCGCGTCAGCTCCGTCGACGATGCGGAGGATCAGTTAGCATATCAAACGGCTGTGAATATTTGTGGACACGTGTTCAAAGGTATACTCTACGATCAGGGTACTGACAGCCAGTACATGGCTGGGGAGACTTCTTCCGGCGGGGGCAGCGTCAGCGCCGGTGGCGTACAGCAACTGAATTTAATAGCCGGAACTTCCGCCACCGCGACCTCCGCTACCAACACCTCCGCCGCCGGAGCCTCGACGTATCTTGACCCTTCTCTGTATCCGGCTCCGATTAACACCTTCATCGCCGGTACACAATTCTTCCCACAGTCACGATCTTGAAACACAATAACTCCCGTTCTGTTGTACCATTGTTTATGATCATTGAATCGAACTTACCCTTCTAATTATTGCCTGAAAAGGAGGAGGAAAAATGTAGTAGAGGGTTTTGTTTGTTCAGATTTCGATGCACTATTTTGCTGATTCTTGTTTCTCTTTGACATACCATAAAAAGCTAGCTTCCTGTTTTGTGCTGTAGCCATGAGCGTGCGGCGCTGGTTCCTCGATCTTGTTATTTTATGTCCATTACAATCATTTGTGTGTTGAGTTTCTCTAGCTTTTCATTACAATCATTTGTCTGTGAACTAGAAATCTTTTGTTTTCTTTACTATTACTATGATCTAGCCATGCAAGTAGTTCTTTTACCAATAGTATGAAAAATGATATAGCGCACGAAATATAGCGCACGAAACGCAAGAAAAGGGGCAAAATGACTGTTTTGCCCTCGTGTTAAACACAGCATCCCTATTTAACACAGGGGCAAACGGTCATTTTGTCCCTTTTCTTGCGTTTAGTGCGCTATATCATTTTTGCCAATAGTATTGCTCTTTCCATCAATCTTGAATGCAGTTTCTTGAACATTTGCCCTTTTTCATTATGACAATATGATGATGGAAGGCCTTTGTATTTGTACAGTCATATCATAATTTAGCTGGTAATATATTGGATACGGTTAGGTAAGTTTTGAGTGGAAGGGAGAGTTGTATTTGGGGCTTGGCTTCTCTGAGGAAAAGATTATTATCCCCCATTGCTAGTTGTATTACGAATGGGTATCTAAATAAATAGTCTTCCTATCTCTTTTAAGACAATGATATAACTGCGTACATTCTCTTCAGACCTTACTTAAGAGCGTAATTTATTGGGTATTCTTTAAGATTATGTGATTGTTAATCATGCATGAATGATTAGAATTTGATCATTACAAGTACAAGAGCCAGTGGCTTCACTTCACGTGTCATGGTATCATAGATGGAAACCTAATAATGGTGAGGAAATCATGTCAATGTCAGGACTCATATATGCCATGAAATTAGAACCATATCTATCAAATCTAGCAGCATTATCGTATGCAGGAAGATCAGAAAATAATTGTTTTGGTGATCTTTAAAATGCATTTTGGATAGTACTGCTGATGAACATGAAACCAATGGTAGGCAAACTCACTCTAGAAAGATTTGATGATCGAGTCAATCACTTATCTCAAAAATTGTAATTAATATTGTCTTGAGGTATAAAATATTTAGAATTTAGAGTGTTTTTTTTTGTAACCGTGGTATCCGGGCGTTAGAACATCCGTCTAATCCACGGGATCATGCTCCAGCGATCCCCAGTGATGGACTAATTAAATCTCTGATTGAAAATGAGTATTTTCAGACACGTGGTCATGGCACTGACACTTTGTAAGCTTCAATGGGTTAGAAGGGATTCGAATTCCTGACCTTTAGACAAACTCCAAAGTCAAGTGTTCCCCACTGGGACAATCCGATAGGTTTAAAAAATTTAGAGTTTAATGTCCCCAAAACCCATCAATAAAATTTGGTCAAACAAACAAACAAAAAGCTCACTGGAAAGAGCAGGTCTTCCTTACGTCAGGCAGGATTGATATGAAATGATTGAGGCTTATTTTAATACCACATATATATATATATATGTAAGAATTCATAAAAAAAAAAAACTAAACTCAATATACATAAAAAGTTAATATGTTTTAATAGGAGAATCAATGTTGGTTCCCCAATTCTCCTACTTGTACTCCTTGATGACTAGGATCCTGAGTTCCTAAAAGTTGACATAAACTAGTTCCAATTTCAAAACCTCTAATTGTCATGGCTCCAATGATTCATAGATTATTATTTATTACGCACCACAAATCAGCCCAATTGTTATTACTTATTGCATGCTAGATAATGATAATGATTACCAATTTTCACTGCAGTACCTTGCTTATGAGCGGAATTTACTGGGTACATTTGGTTTGATTTGGTTTGATTTGGTTTATTACCAAATTTCATTGCAAACAATTTGTTGTGTTCATGATTGCAGGCCTAATGCTCGAGATTAACCCGATCTATATGGAAGGTTGTCTGACATAATTCCCATGGATTAATCAAGACAAAATAATTTTGGACACCATAATTATAAAAAAAATAATGATTACTATTTTATTCTTCCTTGTTAATTTCATTCTTCAACAAACGTAGTCTCTTGCATGGAGACACGAAAATGTAACTTTACCCAGAATATTCTCAACTAATTTTGAGGTCTGAGAGGTCTGATGTACGCGACCTTACCCTTATAATTATACAAAGATGTCGTTTTCGTTTTTGCAACTCAGGTGGGTATCGATCACTGGATCTCACATTTGTAAAATATAGTTCTCACCACTTAAGCTACCAGGGCGCTTGATGCATGGAGACACAAATTAACATTAAACAATATGTATGTCCCAAATTGGGTGGCGGGAGAGCTAAGGGAGCCGAAAGCAGGAAATAAATAATAATAATAATATTAACAAACAAATATATACTAATAATTATTCTCAAATATATTTTTAGAGATTTCCCGAGATATGTTTGTCGGATTCAGAGAAAGTAGCCGATCCGTACACACACACCTCTTTCCTTTATTGCACCATATGATCTTCCTTTTGGTCAACATTTTTATTTTATTTATTTATTGATAATTTAAGAATAATCCACATCATCATAAACGACAACGTTTCGTACACCCTCCTCGAGCAACAAAAAGAGAAAAAAGGCATGCAACTTAAGACGGACTCCTGCGGCGTTTGCTGAATATTATATCAAATCAACTATTTAACATGAAAAGAAACAAATAACAAACAAACAAACAAAAATGGTTGGCATTGGAAGTTGGAACATCAAGTACATGGGTGTCGAATTTTAATTGCATTGGTATGGCAGGGATGATAGTATCAATTCCTACTCGTTAAGTTAAGTGATGAATAAACTAACTTATGAGAAATAATTTTTGAAGATTTTACTTTTGAGTTGGGAGACTCTACGGAAACAGTTTCTTTAGAGATAAGAGTACGACTGTGTACATCTCATCCTCCCGACGAGACCCTGTTCTCGGACGGGATATAATGGGTATGTTTGGTTTGGTTTGGTTTATGATAGAGATGATATTATTATCGTTTTCAGATCAAAATTTGTTGAAATAGTTCGGATATTCCTGTTTCTTTTCGATCCCAAACTTTTACAGTTGGAATTCATGAATTATATTTTTTTTTCTTCTCAAATGCCTATAATTTGAATTCAGTTCGAAAATAACCCATTCCTGTTCCGAATCAAAAAATTCAAGGAGCATCAAGGACAATCTCGTTTACGTCCCAAAATCGCAAAGTCCCGAAAAATGGCAATCCCTAGGTACAGGAACAATAGGAGTTGGTCACCGGAGTGGGTATTTCTTTTTTCTTTTTCTTTCTAAATCTAAGTAGTAAATGCAATTACCCCATAGTGGGAACATGAGAGGGATGTTGATGCCTAAAAGTGTCTAGCTTTGTGTGATGTGTGGCTTAGTTAAAGAAACACCTTCACTTGCTCGAATGCACATAACAATATATAGACATCTGGTTTGGGATCAGGTACGTAAAGAATGTAGACATTTAATTTGGAAGGCGGTATGGCATGCTGTCGTTTGGTACCGAAGAAAAAAGAGAAACGCAATATGATTCAATTTAGAGACAATGTTGGGACACAACCCACTGTTGTGTTTATTCAGCCCAACCTAGTGATGACCCACAACTCTCCATTATTGACCAGAATTTGATTTGAAGATCGCACGTGACTCGTCTGCAAAGTTGATCAAACACCAAAAGTTAAAGAGGCAGCTACTTTCAGCTACAAGACTTACTACAAGACTAAATAGGAAATGTAGTCTAGTTGTTAGGCTACTCAATCATGTATACAAACTCTGCTCTATATAACAAAGCAACTCGTGTATGAAAAATCATTCAAGCAGCAAGGAAAACATTTACCAGCAATGTCTTCTTCTTTAGGTTGAAGTTTCCTCAACCAAGCTTGAATCCAAACTTGGTTGTTAATGTATAAAATCCTCCGACAAGCTCAATTCCGACAAGTGATTGGATAAAAGATAGCATTTGGTATTGGTTAACAGTTAGCCAAGCTCCTTCGAGAGGGACATCTATAAGTGATTGGTTATGGGTTCCTTGGTTTTGTTGTCCATTTCATTTTAGAAGGTTGATCCTTAAGTAGCTAATCATCAGGCCTGTTTGTCTTGTTTTGTTAAGTGTAACAATCTGTAGTGCAATTCTATATAGTCTATCAGTAGCCGTTATTTTCGGACAGAGCATCTGATATGTTTGTTAGCTCTGCTCAATATAAGCTAATAGGGTGTTGAGTATGCTTTGTACTTATTTGTAAATCATAAGGGAATGTTTTACAATTGTTTTTCAATGTTAGTTGGCTTGGTTGACAATTGTTTCAACTATTGTTTATTGATGTGACGGAGAAATATGGTTTAGAACTTTTAATTATCTTCAATTCATGGATCCCACTACATCTTGAGAACGTACAAAAGATAAGAAATTGAGTTTATTATTTTATTTTATTTTATATCAGAGGTTTCTGGAACTCGAATGATCACCCGACTAATCCTTCGGAGCATGTTCCAGCGACCCCCAATCATGGACCAGTTAAATTTCGAGTTAAAGAGGAGTATTTTCAGACCCTCGATTGTGAACCTGACGCTTTGTAAGCCCCAATAGGTTGGGAGGGATTCAAACTCTCGTCCTATAGACAAACCCCAAGGTCAAGTGTTCCCCCATTTGGACAGCCCGTCAGGTTTTGAGTTCATCAAATAACTTATTTTTTTAGTCATATTATAAAATAAAAGATGAGTCTTTATAAAATAATCAAAATTTGGCCAAATTGTCTAATTATATGATGAGGTGACACTAAACAAAACAATGCATTAATTTTAGTTCCCTCCTTACAAGTTATAACTGACTCAGTTAACCTTAATCCCAATAACCAGTACTAAATTCTCAGTTAACCTTAAATCTAAATCTTCTTGTTTGCACCCACCCAACTTGATTAACTTATACTACTGGCTTTGTTTAGCAAATCGATCTAATAAGATGATTGAAAAATAATAAAATAACTAAAATTTGATATAATAAAAATTTAATAAGGTGATTGAATTAACTCATTTTATCGAGAAATGATATAGCGCACGAAATAGTTGATACGAAAAACGCACAAATGGTACTAAATAACCAAAATATCCCCATGTTGAACACTGACACGGAATCCAAGGCGAAATAGTTGGTCATTTCGCACTGGTCGTGGCTCCCACGCGCCAACGATTCCGTGCGCTATATCATTTCTCCATTTTATCAATTACTTTATAAGATTAAAAGATGAGCCTTGATAAGGCAACTTGAATATAAACATTGTATTAGATCAAAGCTTTCCTAACCCATCATTGGGAAAACATCAACCATTCATTCAATTCAATCGAATCTCCAAGACACACCAACCAACTAACAAGACAATGAAAAGCAAAAGAAGAACAACGCAGGCGCCAGGAACCTTTCCCAGCTTACAAATATGCCGAAATCTTTGAAGACAGCACGCGAACAAACCCGGTTCATGTTTCCCGTTAAAAGAGGAAACTGATCCGTGTTAAAGGGGGTGAATTCTCAGAGGACTTGCAAATTCTTGGAAGTCCCGGAATCTATCAACTGGTGGCCTATATAACTAGATTTTGCACAGATTACATAAACTCACATAAAAAACCAATTCTTTTTGTCTTTCCTTGCTTACCACTATGCTGATTAGTTCAGAGGGGAACATATAGCTTCAACAGATAACCGCTTCATCACATTTGGACATGGATCCTGTCCAAAATTGGTGTTTGATATAGTGACAGAGCATCTTTGCTTGCCAATGCACTTCTGATAAGAGTTCAAAGAAATGGATAAGAATAATGCTTAAAATGGACAAATGGGGTTTTGAGAGTACCTTCTGTAGGATGTCATATGATGTTGGAGCATGGCAAGGTCCTTGTTCGAAGCTACCGCAGTTTCCAAGAGGTGTTCCGAAGCTTGCAAACTTGATGGAAGAGATCATCTGTCCCGGGCCACAGCGGAGGTGAATCTTTGGCTTGTGAAACACTTCCGGTTGGCCATAGCTCTCAATTTGCCAGTTTTTGATATTGGGGTGATACTCAGCCACATCTGCACAGACGCTGCTTACTGATCTCTTCACGAGAGTGATTCTTGTGGGATCCCCTCCGAGTTCCTCGAATAGCACCAGGAGGTTTTGTGTCGGCTTAAGCCAAGACCGTGGCAAATGATACCTGAGAATACCATTCATAAGAAATCTACTAGTATTTGTTCTGCATCTCTACAAGTCCTTTGAAGCTTACCATCTTTGAGTTGGCTGGCCGCATCCAAGTTGACATTTTGGAGGTCGAAAAGTTCCTATGTAACTGCATTCATTGTTGCAGTTACCTGTGGCGTATGCTGTCCAGTATCTTCCAAGACTCTGCCCGTTAACCCACAATTGACCTTTGCCCATGCTGCTCATATCGAAGGCCAGGGGCTCATCTCCAACCGGCGCATCAAAGAATGCCTACAGAGAGTTCCAATAGAGTTTAGATTCATAGTGCACCACACTGGATTTTTGTAACAATTCTTTGCAGTGTTGCTGTACCTTGTGCCATGTCAAAGGCTGTTGCTTGAGGGATATAAGTGAACCCTGCATCCAGTCAACTGAAGAAACACTGTTGGGAGAGACTAGATTCATGGATTCTCCCTTGAGACCAACCTGTTCAGAAGATGTTCATCAGAGCTTTTCTTTTCAATATCTCAATGCAAAACTGCGACGAATGATGTCGTACCTGGAAAGTCCATTTTGCCCGGGACAAATCCAATTTTCCTTGATCGAGTCCGAACAATGCTACCGGACCCAAGACTCCAGTGTTCCATGATTCGTAATGCACACCTACATTCTTCAAAATCAAGTAACTGATATTAGGAACTGGTCATAACTTAGTTGAGAATATATTGGTAGTTGATATTAGGAAATGGAAGAACTGATGGGATTAGAAACTAACTGGCAGCCCAACAGCCACACTGAGGAGACTAATCTTATTAGATCCAGCATGAAGATTGACACCTCCTCGAAATGTAAACCTCCGGTTTTGCCTCGTCCCGAATGCAGAACCTAGATAAGAAAGACCACATGCTTAGCTTTAGCATAAAGCTGGCTAAGAAAAGTTGATCTGATCAGAAGGCCAAAATAGAATGTGATCGAATATGTTACCTGAAAGTTCCCCATTTACAAAGGCATGGAGGGCATGACCGGTCGACTCAACAACAAGGGTCGGAAGCTTAGCCTCGTGCAGGAAGGACTCGGATGGACCAATTTCAACACTGCAAATAAATGAAGGTTAGCTGCATCCGAATTTCGTTAATAAGTAGTTTTATGAAGTTGATAATCAAACCTCAATAATGAGCAACCAAGTGCCTGTTGAAATAGCAAATTTTAACTTACCTAGTTGTGTACCAAAGATAATCACTAGCATCTCTTGTGACATTTAACTGCTCCAAGAGACCAACAGCGGAGAATGTTGAGCCGTCATCCAAGGATGATAGATCTTCATTATACCCTTCCCAGGATAAAATGTCTGCATTACTGGGTAGCATTTCCATCTCTGAAGTCTGAACCCCAATCTGTTTCAGACAATTAATGATTGATCTTATTTAGTATGCTCAAAGACTGGAAGCATGTCACAGTTCTACTGGAACTTGGCATGTACTGTATTTTTTAGAACTGATGTTACATACTTTGGCTGTGTTGAAGACAACATTCCTGCAGTCAGGGAGGATGCTGATGGACCAAGGGGGCAAATTGTAATGCATGTTATTGAACATAACTCTTGCTGCTGACTTGGTGTCGGAATTCGAAAGAAAGGCAGCACAATCCCCAGAACCGGATGAGTATACCTGAGCCTGGAAAGATAAAAGTTATATATTTAAGCAATGGTTAGAAATTTGTCAAACCAAATAAGCAAACCATAATAGAAGACAGAAAAAACCTGTTGAAGGTTCCCTAAAGAAGTCACAGTGGGATCAGTTGCAACAAGGGTCTTCTCACATAGTTTAACTGCTCTGTGCAGTTCTCTGAGATGGCCATATTTTGGTTGTCGGATCAAACCTATAAATTCAAATAAGTAACTGATGTTAGCCTCATTGTTTTCAAGGAAAGTGTTTGTGAGGATCTAGCATATAGCATCACCAAATCCTAAAACCAAGAAATTATGCAAATTCGATTTCAACCACTACAACCACTATGCTAGATCGAAAAACTGTAGAAATGTAGAAATTGTAGAAACTGTAGAAACTTAGCAGAAAACTTACCCAAAGAATCCTTGTGTTAAACTGAGAATTAATGCAAAACCGATTTCAATCACAACAATAGATCAAAAAACTATAGAACTGTAGAAACTTAGCATAAAACTTGCCCAGAGAATATATCGACATACTGAGAAATTATGCAAATCCGAAAAACTGAGAAATTAGCAGAAAACGTAACCCTATAACCTTAAATTGCGACAATACAAGGGAGGAGAACATACTGTTCGAGGTTTAGGAGTATTTGGAATTCTAGGGTTACCTGAAATCTCAATGACTTGATTGGGATCCTGAGGTTCGCTCTCGGCCGTGGGGATCTCTTCCGCCGTCGTCTATTAGGAAACAGATTGGAGTTGGAGTAGTTTGAATCGTGATTTCAACGGAGGAGCAAATTTGTTTTTTCTTCACACCGAGAGATGAAATCGCGATGAGACCTGATGCCACGGCTTTTGTTTTTCTAATCTCTATTTTAATCCTGGCGGCTAGGATCATGTGTCCATTTGTGTGTATGGGGATCCAATCACTAAATGTATTACATATCTTTTATGTATATACATAAATTAATCAA
>JAOWBN010031042.1:0-10293 GCA_028565015.1 Pinguicula moranensis | reverse complement strand
AACAAATCAGCTATCAGTATTGCCAACAACCCAGTCCAACATGCCAGAACAAAACACGTAGAGATTGACAGGTTCTTCATTAAAGAAAAGCTGACCAATGGACTTCTGGAGCTAGGACATATGGCTACTAAGGACCAGACTGTTGACTGTCTCACCAAGGGTCTTAATGCACTAGATTTAGATAGGCTTTGTAACAAGAAGGGCTTGATCGATATATTTCGTTCATCTTGAGGGGGAGTGTTGAACAAAGTCAAGAACAAACAGCCAACAAGCCACCAACAAGCCACCAACATTGAAAAAAAGTAGAAAAAGGGGCAGCCACATTTTCCTCAACATTAATTGTGTTTATCATGCTTTGTACACTATAAAAGAATGTTGTAAGATGCAGGAGTTATCTAAGCTAAAGTTCCTACGTTTTCTAGTATAAGTCTCCTACTATTTCTTTGCGTTGCATCTTGAGTGGATGAAGTAAAATATTGAATCTACCTTTGTCCTGGTGAGTTCATGTTTCCTGCCCAGATGGATTAAATCCTGATGAATCACTTCGAATTCAGAAAATGATTGGTGTCCATATTCATTGGAATGATAAAAAAGTCATAACTTGAAGAAGTATTTTTACATGGGAACTTTAGATAAGAAACACCATAAAATCCAGATCACAGTACTAATTAACATCACAACAACAAAATAATAATGCCAGGGATATATTTCGAGTGTAGTTAGTTTCAGTCTAGGTACTATAAAAATGCAACTTTACCCAGTATATTCCCAACTAAGTTTGGGTCTGGGGGTCTGATGTACGCGGTCTTACCCTTGTAATTATACAAAGAGGCCGTTTCCGTTTAACGACCCAGGTGGGTATCGATCCCTAGACCTCACATTTGTGAAGTGTAGTTCTCACCACTTGAGCTACAGGGCTTACCATCCAATCTATATTTGATCCCATGGATGTATGTGTTTGCCGCTTAAACTTTAGATAACATCTTAGTCGTACACGTATTGTTTGATCCAATGACCCAAGAGAGAAGCTTCCTGTGGAAGCTTGTGACTTTCATCACGTCCGTCCAAGTGTTATCGAATCTAACAGCTGCAAAAGAAACTTCTAGGAGAAGCTGAATTCGAAACGGTCAATTCAATCAGAACTGTTCTTTATCTGATAGGATCCGACAACAGGGTTTAGGCGGTGCAATCGGTGTGATCTTGACCGTTCACTGGAAGGAATATCCAACGGACCACTGGCTTACTTATGAATGATGGATCCCGAGCGCCGATCCAGTCCAATCCTACGGCCACCATTTGTCGACATCATATGGTACATAAACTTCGATGTTCGAGACGTGACGCATTCAATCTCACTTTAGCAAAAACTCTCGCTCGACGTCGAACTCTCGCTTTCTCTCTCGTTCTCTTTGTCCCACGAACTCCTTGTTCTCGGTTATTAAAGTTGAATTTAGCCTTTCTAGTATGCTAGTTTGAGTTGTTGCCGCATGATCTGTTATTGCGCTATTTTTGAATGTTTGTGGCTTTTGTTTTAGCCGTATTTTGAGGGATTGACCGATAGTTTGCGTTGAGAGCTGTAATTTTGAACATTGGCGATTTGAAGGTTTAATCTAAGCTACAGGAGCATCCGATTCTGGAACTCAACGTGAACTAACCGGAATTTAAGGATCTGGCGAACCACGGGTATTACATCGGCTCTATTTACTTTTCTGCTCTTTTTGAATATTTACTTTCCTTTTAAAGGTAAAATAACAATATTTTGAGTTTTCTTGAACAAGATCCGACAAAATCCCAACACATGTCTTAATATTTTTTAGTCGAGGGAGTTTTTTAGATTAAAAATATGATACTACTTTAGCAACTTTAGTTTAAAACCTCTTCTAAATCGTTCTTTCAAATTTTCCTCCCCGGTGAATAGATGGGCTAAAATCTTATCCTCGACTAAAGCAATAAGCATATATTACGAAATCCTTTTAATTTAAATTATAGAAATAAAATTAAACTTCAAAAAGAAATGAGGGCATGATCTTTGGCTAATGGCTTTAGATCCATCATTGCCTTCATCCCCTTGATCGATATAAGGTCATTGTATCAGGCATTAACCCATTGGTGAATTTTGGTAGTTGCTACTAGGCAGTGGTTATACTTTGCTACTAAACATCATGTTCGTGCTCTTGTCAGTGTTTAGGTACCTTGCGAACCTACTACTTACTTTAAGGTTGCTTCATCTCTGGAGTGGTAAGCTGCTATGAAAGCTGAGTATTATGCATTAATTGAGGTCTGTACTTGGTCGCTCTGTTCTATGCCTCTTGGTCAGCATGTTATTCGTTGTATGTGGGTGTTTAAGCTAAAGTAAAAGCCTGATGGGACTATTGATCGGTACAAGACTCGTCTTGTTGCTCGTGGTTTTGAGCAGGTACATGGTATTGATTTCATGAGACATTCAGCTTGATGTCTCCAATGCTTTTCTCAATGGTGAGCTACAGGAGGAGGTGTATATGGAATAACACCCGGGTTTTGTTTCTATTCAGCAACCTGAGCTTGTTTTTTTAGTTCACAAGTCTCTTTATGGCCTCAAGCAAATACCTTGGGTTTGGTATCTTCATTTGTCTCAGGATCTTTTGGATCTTGGGTTTATTTTCTCGAAGGTTGACACTTCCATGTTTGTATTTTCCTTTGGTGAGGTTTAATTTCTCTTGAATTATGTTGATGATATTCTGGTGACTGGGTTATGTCGTGTTGCTATCACTGTCCTTATCACTGACATTCAATGTACCTTTTGTCTTCGTTATATGGGTGAGCTAGGAGTACTTCCTTGTCATTGAGGTTGATCGGGATGGTTTTGGTCTTTATCTTTGTCAAAGTAAGTATATTTATGATCATCTTTCCTATACAAAGATGACTAGGGCCAAACCTCTTTCGTCTCCCTGTAGCTCTAGGGGTCAGTGATGAGTGATGCGAAAGGTTTGGTAAGGGGCCAACAGCAAAAGGCCCATTTACGAGGATACACCACCAACTCACCTCTGAAGTAAGGAAGCTTGAGGCTGACATAAGTGCAAGAGAGGAAATGACAAAATTATAGGCTTATCGAGAGGTAGATCTTTTACTCCATGAAAGCATGCGATCCCTAAGGAGTTTAGGACTCAAATTGGAAGGACAGTATCGTGTGCAGGAATTTTGGGCCAATGGGACATGCCTTTTGGATATTCTAAAAGGACAAGTCCTCAACAACGCATGGAGCTTCACCAAACTAACAAAATACCCCCACTAAGGACTGGGCCCGAGATGGTTAGCCATCCTGTCCCTTTTTTATATCTTGCTTTCGCGTGTCCATTTTGTTTTTGCAGAATGAGGAGGACAAAAATGACAAGATCTTCCTGGCGAGTGATCATACTCCCCAGAGAGGCACCACATTCAACATTCGCAGGGAAAAAAAAAGAGAAACATGTGTATATGTCCCTACAGGAGGAGCAATCATACTCCTTGTAGGGAAATAAGGAAAATATCCTTCCGCGGCGAGTCATCATACTCCCTGTAGAGGCACCCCCATTCAATACTCGCAGGAAGGAAAGCAAATATATATATATATGTTCCTGCATGAGGAGGCACATACTCCACATGGGGGGAGGATGAAAAGATCCTCTGAAAGAGGCACCCCTTTCAACATTTGTGGGGAGAAGATGAAAAGATCATCTGAAGAGGCACCCTATTTAACACTTGATGGGAATGAAAGAAAAAGCACATATGTGTCCCTGCCCGAGAAGTCATCATTCTCCCTGTAGGGAAATATGAAAAAGATTCTCGCACAAGAAACCCTGATACTTATCGTTGAGGTACCCCATTCAAAACTCGTGAGATATATATATATATATATATATATATCGTAGCATTGGGAGCCATCATACTCCTCGTGGAGAAAAGAATGAAAATATCCTCACACAAGGAACTCTAGCACTCCTCATAAAGGCACCCCATTCCACACTTATGTGGTTGGGAAATGGGAAAAGACTCTCAAAGAGGCCAATACCCCCTCACAAAGGAGGACATTACAGCCTCCTCCGAGGTGTCTCATGAAAAATCATGATAGAGGCTTTACGCACCCCAAAATGAAGAACGGTGACCCTCCTCTGAGGTGTCTCATGGAAAATCATGATGGAGGCTTCATGCTTCCCGAATGTAGAACGGTGACCCTTCTCCAAGGTGTCTCATAGGAAACCATTATGGAGGCTTTGCGCTCCCAAAACGAAAAAATGACAACCCTCCACTGAGGTTATGGATGGCCAAATGGGACCATGGGATTCGGGATTTTCCCGAATCCCGCGGTCTCGAATTCTGAATTTCCCAAAAAATTTGGGAAGTTTGGGATTCGGGACGGGACCGGGAATGAGTATCCTAGTCGTGAACACAGGACAAGGGAAACCACCAGAGGGTCAGGCGCCGAGCACTCTTCAAGCTGGCACTCACCTTTCCCGGTGTCGTCCGCCCCATTCCCGCGAACTTGCGCAAGTTTCGGCGCATCGCGCTATCTCTTTCGCGTGACACGTGATTGGGCGCACTGCCTGGCAGCGCCTTGCGCGGTCCTGGTGTGGGGTTTGCGAACGTCGTCCGGTCACTCTTCGACCGGTCTTCAACCACTCCACAATCCTCCGAGCCAAACACCTCCAAATCGAACTGTCTTGGCACATAGGAATATTTTCCCCATGTTGCCGATGGAAAACCAATCTTGGTCAAGCAAATCTTTCAACCGCTCGAACAACTCGAAACCTCTGTCAATATGTGCGCCCGTCGTTTGCTGCTCATCAAACGACGTCCGCACCGGGGCGCTCATCGCCCTGCCATCGTATAGGCGCTGTCCGGCCTCGCCTGGGTAGTACTATTCGGCCCCCATGCGCTAGGGATCCCGCACCGGGGCCGAGTCGAGAATCAGTGTCATGACAAACCTCCCCCACTGGATGAAGTCGATGCCCTCATCGACCGCTCACGAATTCTCCTCTTCTCTTCATATGCTTTCAGCTCATCCTCAAACTGCCACAAGTCCCAATCATGCTCCCACGTCGCCTCAGGCTCGGTCTCACCCTTCCAATGAATCAAATAAAAAGTTTTTTTATTCTTGCCTTCTAGCTCCGTCTGTCGATCAAGTATCTCATGGATTCCCTTCTCAAATTGAGAAGTGATAACGGGCGGTGCCCGCTTGGTTTGCCTCCGTTCCTCATTGGGGTCCGCATGAAACCGTTTCCAGAAACTCACATGAAACGTAGGATGAAGTTTCAAGCGACTAGGCAACTTTAGTCGATAGGCTACATTGCCTACTCAATGCAACACCTCAAAAGGACCATCATACCTTGGTACTAATGCCTTTTGAACCTTCTTGGTGCTGATTTGTCTCCAAAGGTGCGGGGTCAATTTCAAGAGTACCAACTCCCCGACCTCACTCTACAGGGCGACGTCCACGGTCAGCATACCGCTTCATACGTCGTTGTGCCTTGGCCAAGCTATCACGAGCCTCATCCAATAATTCCTGCTTGGCTCGGGCAAATCGGTGTGCACCAGGGCATCTCAAACCTGGCACAAGGGCAGCTATCTCGTGCAGTGTCATCGGCTGATGACTGTTCACCAACTCAAACGGACTCAAACCTGTGGCAGATGACTTGTGCAAGTTGTAACAAAACTGTGCCAAGTCCAGCAACTCTACCCACTCCTTCTGACTCGCCGTCACATAGTGCCTCAAGTACTCTTCAACAAGAGCATTCATCCTCTCCGTCTGGCCATCGGTCTGAGGATGATAAGCAGTTAAGAACTTCAGCTCCGTCCCCATCCATTTGAACATAATAGTCCAAAAGTGTCCTGTGAAGCGGGCATCCCTATCACTCACAATGTCACTAGGGATCCCAAAATACTTCACCACATGCCTGAAAAGCAGTTTGGCTGCCACCTTTGTTGAACATTTCTCTGGGGCTAGAATGAAGACTGCATACTTTGATAGTCAACACACGACCACCAATATGGAAGCCATGCCTTGGATCCTCGGAAATCCAACAATAAAGTCCATGGAGATGGATTGTCATGGTCGCTCCGGGATAGACAAAGGTTGTAACAAGCCTATTTCCTTCTTCCGTTTAGCCTTGTCCAATTGACAAACAAGATAGGTTCGAATATAGTCTTGCATGTCCTTTTCCATCTTAGGCCAATAATAATGTTGAGATAAAAATGTCATCATCCTCTCGACTCCTGGGTGGCCTGCCCATTGTGGATCATGAGTCTCCCTCAAGAGTGTGCGTCTCAGATTCGAATTAGGGAAATAAACTCGTTCCCCTTTTGCATAAAAGAGATCACCATCAAGGTAGTAATGCTTCACGACCCCATCCTTCATTTCTTTCACTAGACATTGGTACAAGGTATCATTCATCACGGCGGCTCGCACACGGTACATAAATTTGGACTCCACCAAGTGTGAGGCGGTCATGTACTCCTTCACACCCTTCCTACTCAAAGCATCAACCACATTATTATGGATCCCCGGGCGATGGATCCATTCAAAGTCAAATTCACCAAGAAACTCTTGCCATCTTAACTGCTTAGGGGTCAACTTCCTTTGTGTTCGAAAATAGGTGTTGGCCACATTATCGGTCATCACCACAAACTTGGTCCCGAGCAAGTAGTGCCTCCACATCTCCAGGCAATGCACTACAACAATAATTTCCTTCTCGTGAGTTGAATATCTTTGCTTGGCCTCCTTGCGCTTTCGGCTCTCGAACGCATTAGGGTGCTTGTCTTGCACGAGCACTCCTCCTAAGGCACAGTCACTAGCATCCACTTGCACCTCAAATGGCATGTCAAAAGATGGTAGATTCAACACGGGTTCAGTGGAGATAACCTTCTTTAAGGCGCAAAAGGCTTGCTCACATGCATCATCCCATCTCCACGGCTGATCTTTCTTCAATAGGTCGGTCAAGGGCAAAGCAAGCTTCGAGTACCCCTTGATGAATCTACGGTAGTAGTTGGCTAGCCCAAGGAAACTCCTCAAATCGTGGACTTTAGTGGGGGCAGCCCACTCAAAAATTACTTCAACTTTCCTTGGGTCCATCTTGATGTGTCCTTGGCTAATGATATGGCCAAGGAATTTGATCTCTTCCTTGTAAAACTCACACTTCTCCATCTTTGCATAGAGTTTGTGGAACCTCAGCTTCTCGAGCACCAACCTCAAGTGCTCCTCATGGTCGGCTAGTGATTGGGAATAGACCACTATGTCGTCCAGGTACACAACGACGAACCGATCCGGAAACTTGTACAACACGTCATTCATCAAGTTGCAAAAGGTAGTTGGGGCACTGGTAAGGCCAAATGGCATCACCAAGAACTCGTATGAGCCATACCTCATCACGCAGGTAGTCTTAGGCTCACCTCCGAGTGCAATCCTCACTTGCCAATATCTAGATCGAAGATCAATCTTCAAAAAATAACGTGCAGATGCCAACTTGTCAAAGAGATCCATGGCATTCGGAATAGGATACTTGTTTTTCATATTGACCTTATTCAAGGCATGATAATCCACGCACAACCGCAATGATCCGTCCTATTTCCTTTGAAATAGCACGGGCGATCTATAAGGTGCTTTGGAAGGTTGGATGTGCTCACACTCCAACAACTCATCTAATTGTTTTCTCAACTCAACAAGCTCCTTAGGTCCCATACCGTAAGGTGCTTGAGCAGATGCCTTAGCGCCTGACACCAACTCAATGGCATGGTCAATAGCACGACGTGGTGGCAACTCTCTCGGCAACTTGGGCGTAAAAACATCCTCAAACGCTCTTAAGACACGAGCGATGGATTTCGGTGTGTCGGATGCCATACTCATTGCAGTGGTCAAATGTCCCAGCCTATTGGCCGATGCGCCCGCCCTGCGCGCAGTGCGCGCATCGCTTGGCAGCTTCTCGCGCAGATTGTCATGCAGTGCCAGTCTACCGCTTGGCGTCATACCGCGCAGCGTGCGCGACACTTTGCTCAGCGGCTCTTCACTCACACCGTGCGGCCCAAGAGTTGATCCGCACGGTGCCATGGCCACCTTGGTCGAACGGTCGGTCAAGACTTCCCTAACGATCACCAATCTTGTCAAGTCTCCATGCCTCAATCCGACCTTCAACTGCATAGCTGAGACCAATTGCACTTCCAACCTTGTATCCTTCTCTTTGGCAACATCATACACAGCAGGCTCAAATCCAACACCGCCTGGATCCATGAAATAAACGCCCCCGAGCTTAGGACATGGCATAGCACATATCAAGTTCATGAAGTCTTGGCCTAGAATCATATCATAGTCATCCAGGGGGACGACGATCATCTCCAATTCGTCCCTTCCAAGGGCCAGCTGTCAACTCCACCTCCGTGATGCCCTTGATTTGTTTAGCACTCGAATTTACGACCTTCAACTTACTAGTATGTGGTGTAAGCTTAAGATCAAGCTTAGCCACCCAAGAGTCCGCCAGGAAGTTGTGGGAAGCTCCTGTGTCTACCAAGGCCGCCATCTCATGGTCCTTTGCTGTCACTTTCAGGTACATCAGGCTATGTCGTTCAGGGGCC
Source organism: Pinguicula moranensis (assembly GCA_028565015.1). Lineage (NCBI taxonomy): Eukaryota > Viridiplantae > Streptophyta > Magnoliopsida > Lamiales > Lentibulariaceae > Pinguicula > Pinguicula moranensis. Next base: position 1,716 of record JAOWBN010031042.1, on the reverse strand, counting down.
GCCACTCTCACGGCATTAAGGCATTGGATGGTGCTCATACGCCTAGCATCATCACTGCCTTCCTCGGACTCGGACGACGCCACAAGGGTATTTAACTTGCTCTTCTTTGGGCAATCTTTCATATGATGGGGGCCATCACATATGAAACAACCTTTGGGTCTACTCGTCTCACCTTTCTCCTTGGATGGTTTAGAACAACCCTTAGACTCGGTCACCTTCGCTTTTCCCTTCTCGGCTTTCTTCTTCTTCCTCTTGGTGATCCAAGACTTGTCCCTCGAACAAGTCCCTTCCTTATCTTTTGATTTCTTTGGATCACTAGCAACGTTCTTGAAGTCCACGAGGCTTTCAACTACGGTGATAGCCGCAGCTACATCTTGGACACCCTGCCTCCACAACTCCACTTGTGCCCAAGGTTACAAACCGATCATAAAATTGAACAGTTTGGCTTCATCACTCATGTTGTGAATGTCCAACATGATGGTAGATATGCAGTAGTATACTCCCTCGGTGTCCCAATGTGCTTCAACTTCCTCAAGTTTTCACGAGCTATCCATTCAGTGTTGGCCGGCAAGAATTGAGTTTTCAAGTCTTTCTTGAAGTCCTCCCAAGTCGTGACAACATCATGCTCACGGCTTGTCTCCCTTGTCCTCCACCAAAGCTCCGCATCTCTGGTGAGGTACATGGTGGACACCTCTACTTGATCCTCATCTCACACTTTGGCAGAATGGAAGTAATTTTCCACGTCCCAAAAAAACTTCTCAAACGCCTTGGCATCACGGACACCAGTGAATGGTTTAGGCTCGGGCACTTTGATTTTGGAGGCGATGGCACGTCCCTCCTCAATCAAACGTGGGGTGGTAGTGGCCCTTTTTTGTAGGATCAAGTGGGCCGATTTCTAAAATTTTTGAAGATTTTCAACTTCGAACCAAGTGATGAAATCGGACCCAAACATGCTTTAATTCATGTTCTAGAAGTTCAAGATAACTGTACGTACCTTGGTTCGCCGGAATCCGTCAAGACTCGTCAGAATTTGATCGAAAAAATATGAGATTCAAGGATCACGTAGACTCCAATAGAGAAGGTTTGCTATGTGTGCACTCCCTAGCTAAACTAAAAGGCTGCTAGACTCGTAATCCGGCAATTTCGGCGACGAGAAGTTGAGCCGGTCGGTTTTCTTCTTTGTTCGGTCTATTCGCGATGAAGAAGACGATTGCACAGAGAAGTCACGATTTTCATTCGACCGATCACACTTAAATGAGATTTATCTCATTTGGACTCCAAGCCCATTATCTCATTTGTCTCAATTGGGCTCCAAGCCCAATTGGACCTTTTTAAATGATTTGGGTTCAAATTTTCTATTTGAGCCCAATTGCAAAATAATAATTGAATTTAATCTCATTAGAACCAATTAAATTACAATTAAATTGGGTGGTCTCACCAAAATTCAATTAATTCTCATCCGTGAAATTCGCCATTATGTCTCACATAATTAATCTTTAGTTCGCCAGATATAGCGACCCAATAGGGTCCATATCTAAATTGGTAATAAATTAAATACATTTATTTATAAATCATAAGCGGCATCCAGCAATGTATTATGATCCGATTTAATATAGATACATCGTGATCCTATAAATCCTATTTAGTATTAATTCTTTTGTCACTTAATATCCAATGATTAATGTCAAGCGTAGGAATGTGTCATCCTTGACCATT